>OX235274.1:74573144-74614991 GCA_944472155.2 Trichobilharzia szidati | reverse complement strand
CTATCAATACTGAGGACAGAGACTATGGTTTTATGATAGTTGAGATGGGTGTTGCTGCAGAATAACTGACACTTGTTAGAACATCTCAACCAATTTCGTAGTAACGACCCTTGTCCTATGATTTTAACATTAGCTTATCTCCTCTTGATTTAATGCTTATGATTTGTCCTTGTTTTAAGTTGATCCCTACTACTGATGCTTTAATTGACCATTGTGTGTTGGTGTTAGTAAAGTGTTGGTTTTCGATAGCCATGTTGTTTGAGTGAACTCGACGTTTTACCTTGGAGTGGCCAAAATTTACGTGACAATCACAAGTGACAAGATTGGGGGAATACGGGCTAGCTGGGTATGATTATTTCTGTTTATCTTCACTAACGTCCTAATCCATACTGATGAACAAACTGATCATTAAAGGTAAAACATCTGAGGCCCTACTAAACTGACGAATTTCTTTGATGTCCCAAAGTACCCAGGATTCTGTTTGTCAGCTAATTGGTAATCACCGATTGATATCTTCGAGAACATCCCGGTTTCAGTTTGAACGAAAGCTAGTTAAAACTTCATAAATGGCTACACTATTTTAAATGCTCCCCACTTATATTCATCTACTCTTAAAACCCTGGAGAAGTGTGCCGAAAATGTGTGAGTCACTATTATGTTACTTCGTTCATATAACAAGATCACTGACACAGAGTATTTTATGTATTAACAAACATGTCTGCTACCAGTTACAGTGATTATGATCAGAGACTATGCTAGCAGAACTAGAATTCCTTCGTTTAGAAAACGCAGTGCATGAGAAAGTTCTTATTAGGAGAAATTAATTTCCGGAAAGATTAATTCTATCGATTTTCACTTCTTCGCCCTTTAAGCTTCGATTCCGGGAGGACAACACAATGCACAGAATCTGGTGGGCCAAAATAGCGTAATGGAACATAATCCATTATCTCTTGTCTAACGAGATTAGTTGACTCTAGTAGCTGGTGAGGGGTTGTGAAAGAAGTCTGATAATATCAGGTGGCCTGCTTGAATCAATGGACAACCAAAATGATTGATCCTATTGCTTTGATCGACCGGTTATTCCAGGTGACCTATACATGAACTGCGAGCTGATTTAACTTGATTCCAATTAAACTCTGTACAATTCTTCGACGAAACGAAGATGTACTTCAGATAATTACTTTATGTATAGACCCTGTGTGAAGAAAAAAGCATTTTGGAACAAAATACGTTGAAAATGTTTTTACCACATATTCGCATATGGTCTGAAATAAAGCTTTATTATTAAATTAATCATCAAAGTCCATGACAGTGGTGGTGAATGTTTGCACGCTGACCTAAATCTGCCCAACTTAACATGCATATTTCACATTACTCGGAGTCACTGGTCATTCGCAGAGAGTAGGCCAAGAATGGTCTCGGTTGCATGGCGGTAGAATTCCAGACAACCATGCACGTGGTTTGGGGTTCGATCTGCGGCCACCAACACACTCCTTTACTTCACTTGGTCAGTTATAAGACTGGCAAAAAGAGAGGGCTAGGCAAGAGGCTAGCAACCCCATCCTGTGAAAATGAATACCACTACTACTGGAACTTCAAAGCTCTAGCTTGAAGCCCTATATTCCACTGGGAACTTAAAGGGAAAATAGGTCACAAATGACAAGTCCAAGAAAAGCAGTCAGATTTCAAGCCTGAATGATGATGCGCATGCTCACGGATTCGGGTGTTAAAAAGATATGTTGTTGCGAAGTGGATTTTCCAAATGTATCAGGTAGTTTTTTAGATTGTGATGGTGAGCACTTTACCCTTAGGGCATTCAATACCGCAATCTTAAACTGTTTTAAAATAGATATATTCGTGGGGGCAAATTTACTCGATCTTAAAGATCGCAGTTTAAATCAACATCGCAAAATGAGCTGATTGATTTGGAACACACAAGAAATATAGTCGTGAAAGGCGGTGGTGCAGAAAAACAAGTCTTGTGGAAATTGGAATAGGCTTGGCATGTGCTCCAATTTGCTCATATATGTAGCGCTACATGTGCATGTAATTGAAGTCCACCCACATCAGAAAACCCAATCACGAGGCAGAGTTCCAGATAGCTTTTAGCATTGCGTATGTTAGTAGCAAACGCTCCGGTCATATAACCAATGAATTTTAGTCTCGTTCGCGTATTCAGGTACAACATGTATTCAAAGTTAGCCAGCGTGATCATTGTCGATTTGATTCCCGACTACCGTGAGGAGTTCACATTTTCTTTTCTACCTCTGTCGTCATCTGCCCATCTACGTTTCTTATAAAGGAATCTGCCATTCTGAATGTAGAGTTGTGGTACGTTACACGTCTTACATATACCATGGACTTTTACTGCAGCGATGGAACTTATCAGACAGACGGGATAAATCAGATAATTCCATAGGTAGCAAGACTAATACAACTGACACTAGTTTCCTTTGTTTAAACTGTCCGAAGACTTCAGCAAAACAGAAGACCTCCCCGTTATTTTGTCTTCCGGAAGAAGGAATGATATGGCGACGGTCTATTGCCTCACGAATGATTAGTGTGACTAAAGTAGTGAATTTTCAAATATTTATATAGAATGATGTAACAGAAATGTGGGATAACGAGGAAAATTATGTTTGTAATATTTGTCACGGCGAAAAATGAATGCCGTGAGATGTCTGGCAGTGAATAAATTAACTTTATTCTCAGATAACATGTTCAAAAAGCATGAAATGTAAAGACGTATGAACACTAGGCTTTCATCTTTGGATCCATCATGCGTTATAAATCTCGTATGACTAATCCAGTATTGTATGTAAGTCTAGAATGAGGTGGAGTTAAGTGATGAATAAAACCGTAACAGTCGACTGAATGACATGGCTTGAAATTTTTTCTCACATTCTCGCAATACAGTTAAGTGTGTTCCGGGAATTGTAATAGCAATGGGTTGTAAAATCTCTGTTTTCGTCGGAAGAGATTAATTAAACTTGTAAAGTGACAAAAAATTAATTTCAGTCATACTTTGAAGATATGAGAAATGGCTGAAGTGAAATAACAGCTTTTCTTTCATTTTTGACCCATTAATTTTACCAGTAATATCAAGACCTAGTCAGACAGTAATTGGCTGAATACGTAGGTGAAATATTAAGCAAAAGACTGAATTTTGGACCACCGTGTGACTTTTTGATATCTAAGATAATCAGCGTCTGTGCATAATGTCACAAGAGCTCACATAGACAATTTAAAATTGTGAAGTTCATGTTTATCTACCACAAATGTTCATATGAAAATCGATGATGGATAGTGCTCCTATCAAGGTATGAAAATAAACCTAGGGTCGAAATAAATGGATCACCGTGATTTAATTTTCAGCTAAGCAGACTTTTAGCGGATGGTTTGGGTGTTTCACGATTTCCGTTTGACTTTAAGCACTTGCATGTTAGGTAAGCCGACGATTAAGGGGGTATATTGTGTTTACAAATGTAACACTGTATCATTACTGCCGGATCCTTATAAGTGCTACCTCCAGCTGATACTAAATTTGACATGAATAGTATGAATAGATGGTCTCCCAGATGTCTTATTGCATGCTACTAGTATGCTATTTAAATAGTAACTTCACAACAAAGTCAAATATGGCTTTTGATGGCGAGGAAATAATCAAGTGACATATCGACAGGGGAGTTTGTAGTTAATTTTTTCACCACTGGGTGCTTTGCGCAGTAATCAGGTTTGGAATCATTAAGCATTGCCTTTTCCCGTCTTGCTCTGGAGGTTTACTATTTTCATCACTCCAGTAAGTTAGAGGGATGACTCAAAATTCCGTCATTTTTTTGTTGAAACAGAATTCCCTGATATGTGCAGTCTGTATACAAAAGATCATAAAATCCTAAGTAAAGTGTCCTTGATGTTTTATTAATAATCACAAAACAAAGGAAAATGTATGCAAATAAGCCCTCGCATTTCTTCTACATAGTTCACGCACTTTGACTTTTGTGTTTAACTCCCATTCAACCTAAATAAGTAGGTAAAATTATCATCTTTTTTCACTCAAACTTTCTTTTCTTTTTTCTTTTCGCAAGAAAGACTAGAATTCCATCACTAAAACCTCAGGGGGAAATAATATTTTTTAGTGAAAAAAAACAAAAAAATGATGAACCCCATGTTTGTTCTATATGTTTTGAATTATTAACACCTATTATATACTTCTGCACCTCTCTGGCGGTTTTCTTGTGTCTTCTTCTCTTTTCAAAGCTACTGCCTTAAACGAAGGCACTGAAACAGTGACGCTATCCTCAACTAATTCGGAATATTGCTAGCCCGCCTGGTGAATAACGGGACCACCTCTATCATGAAATCTGCTGACAAGTTCAAAGTTGGTCTCATATACAACTGGAAATGTCACAATTATGGTGTACTTACCGGTGAATTTGAAGTTTTATGGACTTTCAAACACTCTATGAATCATTTACTTACAATTACTGTTCATTCCGCATCTCTTATATTTCACGTCATCACCTGTACAAAAATGCTACTTACCTTCCACAATTAACGTAATCGTTTATAATTCCCGCGTGAAATTGACATACTGTATTTTTTCAATTACAGTTTTGATTTGATGCTATATCTCATGAATTATTCAGTTGAAAGCATATCTCGAAAATTACCTATTGCCTTATTTGTACGTTTCTTTTTAAATGATTCTCTTACATTAACCAGTATTCAATCTGTTTCTAGATTAACAAATCATTTTATATATTCTATAAGTTCTAATTAGTGTACATATGTTCATGCCTGTAAAAACGGCTGGTTTCTGTTCCAGAAATAAAATGTTATTATTATTAAGGAATGATATATTTGTCTTTCAGACACTGGTGTAAATTCAGTTATTTGAAGCTGGTTATTTGAAGCGTAAGCCCACAGCGTGTTGTGGATTTACATGGGCTTGCCATGTTTCTACAATACAAGACTCTGCGAACATTCAGGTGTGGTTAGTGGCTAGTGTTCAGAAGGATAAAACGGGCCACCAAGGAGGAAATACGTCTTCCCTATCATTTGTGAGGCTTCTTTTGTCTACTAGATGATGAATACCCTTCCGTGTGTTCGACTAAGTTTCCTGCTTTCAAAAATGAGTTTTCAAAACGTACGTTGGTTTTCTGCAACGATACAATCTGTTAGTAGTCGTTTTGACAGAAAATTTGGCGGATAAAGACTAAGTAGGTCATTAATGTATTCTTGCTGAATTAGAAATCGTTTTCAAGGTCACGAATATATTTTGGTGTCTTAAGATGAAGCCTTAGTAATGAGCTCTCATTCTAGAATAATTGCCCAAATCGTCGACTGACAACTCGTTTTTAATGAAAAAATGTCAGTTATCGTTGCATGTCTATTTAGCCAACACGATGGTGAGCAAGTGAAGACAGGAGGCCTACTCAAGCAGTTGGAAAGGTATTTATTACTCAATATCAATCAGTAATGTTACAAATTAAAAAGAAGGTATAGTTCCCACATAGTTACTTGCCCACATAAATTCACACAAATTAGCCATTTACATCGTCAACATTCCATTTGTACAGACATGATCATATTTGAACACGGTTTTATCACATAAATATTGGAATAAAGAAAAAATTCAAACAATTATATGAGAAATTTGTAATGTTTACTTTTAATCATATGTGCTAACAATAATCTGAATACCTGCCAGATCTAGGTTCTGGTGATTTCAACACTCCGTTCAAGTCATACAAACGTAGAGAGCAGCATTACTGTACAAATGCTGTGTTCCAATGCAGTAACTTTGGGAAGAGAAGACGGAAGAAAACAGTAAGAGAGATGCAGAGGCAGCCAGCAAGCATTAATAACTTAACATGCTGATCAGCAGAGGTGGTAGTGGTCACAAATGTGGATCGTTTCGATTTGTAACACAGCAACATGCATTTTTGACAGCTCGAGAATTAAACATGAGTTTAGATCCTCAACATAAAAAACGATAATGAATGAACAGATCTAAATTATAAAAGAGCTTATGTTCCTAACACTTACAAGCCTGCTCAGCTTCTTGTCTAGATTCTACACACTTGGCCAAACACAAATTCGCCAGACATCTAACAGGTCAGCATATCCTACTGGTTGTAATCTTTCAAGCTATTTTTCTCTGAAATATCACTTGTATAATTCACGATAATCCTTTTATGTAATAACTATCATACTCTGTTTTATCTCAACTTCCTGGGCCTTTAATAAAGCTAAAATTCACTATTTCCATTCACATTCATTGCTCTGATGAAAAACATAACGACAGCATCCATGTTTTCATCGAAAATGTCACAATTTCCATGACACCATTGTATCTGGCATTATACATTGCAAATGTATACTATGGCTCCTTGTTTTTATCTTGTAAATGTACTTTCAGTGATGTATTATCCATAACTCCATTTTATACCATTTTGCAGTTTCCCAGGACTCTCTTTTCCTCCCGAAATAGCTTTCGATCACATAGGAGCATAACAGTTAACCAAATATATGTCGTTCGTTGGCTGGCCACAACTATCAGCAACAAACAGAACGAAGTTTGGGTTGCCGCTCAGCCTTGATGGTGACCTCAGTAAAGAGCTTACAATATGACATTAATGCTAACCTGTTCTGATTGCTCGTATTATAATTCAACAATTTAAACTTTTGAAAAGTGCTAAATTATGAGAATTCACAATTGTAATTTATAGCATAACTGGTCGTGCCTGTAAAAACGGCATGCATTTCATCTAAGCTTACCCCTTTATACGAATTATATTATTATTATACAAAACGAACAATATAAGATAAACGCAGGATGCATCCCAATTTTTATCACCAAGAAGTGGTAGTCATTGAATCTTTTAGCGTTTCTCATCAACAGTTAGTCTAAGTACACGGTGGTATCCGAAAGAGTGAGAGAAAAAGGATGACTGTTCCCACCTAAATACTGTAATTTTAGGAAAAGATAGTGAAAAAGAAGTTAAACCCAAGCGTCAGAGTACATACAATATGTTGTAGAAAAGAGAAAGTTTATTAACATTTGTGTTGTTGTTCTGATTTATACAGTTAGACGTCCATCTGAAGTAGCGAAATCATATGTGCTTGTATCCAGAGAGTTCATGCTCATGCTGTGGCATTCATGCAGTTTCGTCTTTCTTTTCGCTAAAGTTATTTCATTCTTCCCTATTCCCAAACTTCTAAGCCATCACTGGGCGACTCTAGCACTTCGAGCACAAAGTGTATG
Organism: Trichobilharzia szidati; assembly: GCA_944472155.2. NCBI lineage: Eukaryota > Metazoa > Platyhelminthes > Trematoda > Strigeidida > Schistosomatidae > Trichobilharzia > Trichobilharzia szidati. The sequence goes on along the minus strand of OX235274.1, from coordinate 74,607,724 downwards.
TTATGATTATCTTACAGAAGCAGCCTCCTAATCTCAAAGGTTCACTGTAGGGTGAGAATAACAAGAATATTAACCACAATTTTTGCGTAATCAAAGGAAGATAGGGTTCAGTCTGTAGTATGTACAGGTAAAACGCTACCAATTTTAGCAACGTCATAATTTCTTACACTGTAAATTTCATTCATCTGAACCAGTATTTCGCTATGCTTAATGTGGAACAACTGAAACATACGAAGTTATCTGAAAGCCTTATTTCACTCATGCCTCGCCAGACCAGAATTGCCCACCAGTAATAAGAAGGAACAACAATTTTGTCATTCAAAACATAATGCTTATACCGAGACCGCCGTCAGTAAACGGGTGTATTCATCTAGGTGATGGAAATTATGTTGGAAACAAGCAAGCATACCGGAACGAATATTCAGATGGAATTGATGCTTAAATAGATGTTGTAAGTTAAATAACATATCCGGATAAATGCTGGTCGTCATTCAGTTTGGTTATTTTGTGCTGTTTTTTACATTTTTAAGTACTGTCATAATTTCAAGCATACTTATTCTTTGAGAGTGAAACAGATAGGGAAAGTGAAGTGTAATAAAAAGCTGCAAAGTCTGTTGCTTATTAGCAGCCAGACCAGAATAGTGTGATTTTATCAGGACTTCTAGGAGGTGGTACGATATATAATAACACAAGTTCTTGTATCCATAATTCCTATAGTATTTGTTCTAAGTCAGCCAAAGGTGTATTGAACACCGAATTGACAATTCAAAATATGAAATATATTTTGCTACCAGAATTATTGCGAGAGGATGATTGCTCAACTAGCTACGGATTTTACACGAACTAACAAACGTAATACGACGGCATACCAAGTGTGACAGATGCCTGACCGCCAGCACTCAGCTAAAAAATTCGAGTTAAACAGTGAAGTCCATCATCCAGTAGTGCGTGACGAATGCTGTAGGCTAATAATTTTGGGGAAACATCTGACATTACAGATCAAATATAAATCTGCGTATGCCATGTGATAGGGATTTTTTCGAGTTGTATACCCTGAATATATCTTGCGACGAGTTTTACTCTTCATTTATATTCTGCATCATTTGGCATTACTTATTTAAGGTTGGTAAATCTAGGAATAAAAGTTTAAATTGACAGCAGTGATTCAACATAAAAACAGGTCAGCTGCCAACACAATACTTTTAAGTATTATGAAATTAAGTACTTAAAGTACTTTTCATCATGAAGTTAAAGCATACCGTCTTAAACTGGAATGCTACTGTTATCAAAATGTCTAGGTATACAAAGCAAGCATATTTAACAGGGTGAAACTTATAGCCACTGCAGTGCATGATGAGCAGACCAAAGACTATACGGACATAATTATTTCAAAAGAATCAGGAATTTAAACTGTTGAAATTTATCTTTGTGTTTTAATACCAAGGAAGGATATTTCTACAAGTGGTTTCAATGCTAGAAGTGCCACGAATGTTTGACCTTCACAAACGTCTTAAACACACATGAGTAACTTTAACAAAATCAGACTGTTTTGGTGTTCTGCGTACATATCTTCCAGAAATCTCATGTTTTTTTGGTGGATAACCAGTGGTAAAAGCTTTTACCTAAATCCATGAGTCACAAAACCCATTATCAAAATGGGAAGAGTGAATTATCAAAAGTTGTGTTTTTCTCTAGGTTTTAATGAAAAAAAATCTGTAAAAAATAATTTTAACGACTATTTAGTTGAATAAGTTATCATGGCTCTTGCATACAGAATTGCGTTACGTCAGCCATCTTGTACGCGCTACCTACGCTCTGCAGACGTGGTGGATGGTGTTAGATCCTTATTGTTAAGGCATTTATCAGTGTTGTCACGCCATAATTCGTAACTAACTGGTGTTTACGCACAGTGTGCATTTGATGTTTAATGGATAAGAAGCGCTCTCACTCTGAAATGTTGACTGACGTATGCGAAAAGCCTTCAAGGTGAGGTACCTCACGTGACGCCATCTTGGTTTTGTCAAGTTGATTTATATTTTCATATACAGCGTAGTATTTCTGTAATTCTTGTTAGTAAATGCGTTAATACTTTATGTTTCACTCTACTTTCACATTTCATGAAACGTTTTTTGCGATTTTAACTAATGATTCGGCTGTCTATTCATGATTTTGTTTAGGCCAAATGGAGATGTTGTAAACAGTGGTCACGGCCAACCTGACCAAGAGAAAAGAGTTCGTAGAGAAATAGCCAATAGCAATGAACGGAGACGGATGCAAAGTATCAATGCTGGATTTGATTCCTTACGCATTCTGTTACCCTCCATAGCAGATGGTGAGAAAATGAGCAAGGTAACACTTAACTTCATTGTATATTGCTTTAGGCTACCATATTGCAATTGACTGCCAAATATATTAACACGCTGCTTATGCGTGTTAGCCTGTTGGAAAGTGAAGTTGCAGTTTACAGGCAGTCAGCTGGCCTACAACCCAACCCAATATCCGTAGACATGTCAAATTCGATCCTGACGACAAGGAAAAGAAAGTCAGATGACATAAGTAAGTTAGTTATTTGCTTGATCTCTATTTGTAGAAAAACGTCCTGATTGTCTGCGCAATCGCCGTCAACGTGTTGAAGCTGAAGGCACTTACGATTCATCACGTCAAAATCATCATTTCTCCCCCGAAAGCACAGACACTCACCAGTCATCTCCACTCAATTCTTTCAATAGCAGTGCATCCATCTGTTCTGCATCTCCTCAGCCAGAAAGTACCGGTAGTACCGCGGCAAGACTAGAACATCTCGTGATGGCCATCGAACAAATTGAGGGCGGTGGTGCACTTAATAACTCTCCACAGCCTGAAAGTCATGATGGTAGCTTTTCTACAGGTGATCGCTCACCACCGGAAACTTACTGGCACAGTCCACAAGAGAACTACCACGGTTATGCTTACGTTGATGCGCAAACAACAAGTCAAAAACCTGGCAATCTCTTCACTGACTCCCTTTTGCTAACCCCAGTTTCGGAGATCAATCCGTCAATAAACTCTGGTGAAAGCATTCAAGTCCATAACACAGAAGATTATCCGATCGTTGCCAAGCTCCTGAATCGTCCTATTCCTCACAAGTACCTCCACAGACCCCAGGTTGTCGTTAACAGTTCTCACTAATTTCATATACTTGTTAGTTTCGCATTTCCAGCCTCTAATTTTAATCGCGGTGATCTATACGGACTCTGCTTGCAGAATTTTGCTAGTGTGGTGTACATATTTTTGAGGTTTATTATGTTATTTCCCCGGAACTTATCTATATGTTTTGTGATCTTTTTTATCCTTAGTTATTCGTTTGTTTATGGGAAGGGTCTATAAATTTTGCGCCATACGATGGTTTTTCTGTTTAGCAGTTTTTGTATTTTGTAAAATAACTGATAGTTTGTTTTCTGTTGTTTGAAAATTGATCATATACTTGCTCGAACATTTCACATATGATGTTGTAAATGTTCTCATACTCACGTTTGGCGAGTCTTATTAAATTGTTCTAGAGTGAGACTTCCTTTTTTCTCCATTTGCATATTTTTATGATGCCGTTTGGTATGTTAAGGCTCAGAATAATGTGGCTTTAGGTCCAAATTTACTGAGCATTATTTAACGTTGCATGAGAGTGTAACAGTCTGAGGTGGTGTCGAATAGTCACAAACGTTTGATTAGCTTGCAACATTGAATTAGTTTTGTGTAACACTTAGCTTATAAATGGTGGACTTAAGGTTTAAATCCCATTCAGCTTACCAAGATTTTTATCAGCCTCTACACATCCGCTGTGGCTCATTATCAAATATATTGTCATGCGTATGGTTGTTAAGTAGTGTAGCGTACTGTGTTTTTTCAAGCCTCAGTACTACGTTTTTCTATTGCAAGTTATTGGAATGGTGAGCTGTATATCGAAGCCGAATTTACTAGGGTAGTTAAAATGAATTCAGTCGGAATTGCTAGGTATTTCGTGTTTTATCAGAACATGAACATTCGAAGGTAAGTTGATAAACATTATCATATTGTACAGTAGTCAGTCCATTTTATGTTTGCCAAAATCCTCTGTTTACTGTCTTAAATACTGCACTGTCTCAAGTCGAAAAGTATGAGTTGGCTTCAGAAGGTGATTTAGCTTAGCTTTACTTTTTACTGGTGGTAAGAACACTGTTGGTGTTCTGCTGTCTAAAACGGTAACAACTTTTATTTATTGCCTTTTTTATACTTATTACCGTATATGGACTGCAGGAATTCAATTGCGAAGTCCACTGTCGCACGAATGGTGCCTAAAGATGGGGCTGTCGTCAAATATGTAAGGTATGCTGTTTAACACCGGTGGAGTCTTCCTTTAATTCAGAAATGGAATGGCTATAGACAGTTAATTGGACGTCATATTTCCGTAACATTAGTTAAACAATGACTGTGACGCAACAGAAAGAGTTGACATTCAAACTTAAGTACCGGGATCTAATCACCACTTAGTCCCAAACAAGACTTATTCACAAGTCTGTCGCTTCAGCGGCTCGCCTTTGTGTTTCATTATCTTAGTAACTTAGACCATGACAACAGTCTCGTAGAGTGAGATTCATTCGCGTTGTTTTTATGTCATCTGCTTGTGTTGTTACACATTTGTCTGTATTATAAGGTTGAATCAGATAATATTCCCACTAGTTTTTCCTGATTCATTTTTTCCTTCATGAATAGAATGTTAACTGACATCTGAGAAACGTGGTCGGTCCATCTGTATTTTGTGTTAGTCAACAGCACAATAAGTGTGATGATCTCCAACGCTTCAGTCACATAACCCTGAAGTTTTTGTTTCGCCAGAACACGTGTACGTTTATTAGCTGATTTTAGTGAGGACACTCTTGAAGATATTATTTTCAACCGTCGTGCAACAAGTTCTGATGTCGTATTCTTTGAAGAATTTATATCCTCCAATTTACTATACTCTCAGCGTTATTGGAATATTAACAAGAGGCATTCATGAATACTTTATGGTTATATTAAACAACTTCGTAATGATGATTGGGCTAGTCCGTTTCAAATTACTCCAGATGATTCGTAGCAAATGTTCCAGTTATCCATGGACTTCCCTAAAGTTGTGTCACTTCATAGTTTGGTGCGTAAGCATGCATGTATTACCAACTAGATGTTAGCTGCAATAGGCTCGTCAGCAAAATCATGAGGGTTTAACTTGTATCCTTCAAATTAGATAATGACTGACCTACTTTGATGTGCCCAGATGGTTAGCCATTAGAAAGATTACCCATTGATATTGTGTCTGCGACACAAAGAATGTATGTCATTGACAAATTCTAATTTGCTTTCACTGATATCTTTCTAGTCTATATATATATATATATATATGGCTGAACTGAACAGTTGTGAATAAGTAACCCCAAGGTTTAACAGGTATCGAGTAACTGGCCAATTGGCTCCTAAAACTTCATTTTTGGTGCTGATTTCTTACCGGTTTGAAGTTTCACAGTACGATGACTTGTATCGATTCACTGTACTTCTCTGACCTTATGCGTTAATCCTTTTTAAGCTGTAAACAGATTTTACCATCTTAAGTTGAGTTAGGCTTCAAATTGTGTTTATGGATGATCGATTAGAATGTTTTTACATATATTGTTGATCAAATCACGTTCTCTAAACCACAGTAGTAGAATATGTAAGATTACTGACTATACTTTATCGTTAGTTTATCAGGGACCGTGAAAGCACAACTGGTAATCAACCAGCTTTATTCCAATCCGGTATTCTTCTGTTAACTTAAGCGTAGGAAAAATCACCTGTTGTTGAAGTAAAAACTATTTTGTCATAAGCTTTGTGAAATGAAATTTAGTGTGTAGTGTATGACAAACTAATGCTAGGCAACATTAATTTTGACTGAGGCAATGGATTACAGATAAGTTTGTTAAAACCTAGTAAAGATATATCTCACTACCGACATTTTTAGACAGCTCAGTTCTACACGACTTAAGCTATAAACAAATTATTGACTTTGCGTTTAACGATTGAATTGGCTGAAAATGTTGTAACTATCTGATCACCGTGTGCTTTCATCAGCTGAATTGTTGTGTTCATAATCATCAAGCACGTGATAGCTGGTTAGCCTTAATGAATATCTGTTGTTGAGTTTTTGTTGACACTAGCACATTAAGATCATATCTATTAGCTGATTGATTCTTCAGCAAGCAAGCTTGTAGGGTGTTATTTGAAGGCCGGTTTTGTTTCTAGGTCCTAGAGTGTTGACAAATAAATCAGTAATGCTCTACATCAGTATGTTTTGTCTGTAGGACTGATCAGAAAGTGGTCACTTTTAAATTATATTCTGTTGAATGTTATCACCCTTTTTGTATAGACATTGGAACTTGTGAATCCCAGTCTTTATTTATACACTCAAACGTTTTGGACTTCAACACTACCCATCTTTATCTCAGGTGAATGTTAAAGCTAAAGATGAATTCTGCTAAATAATTGTAAGCAACATAACATTTTATGGAATTCTGTAGGAAAATTTCCTGCAGTGAAATTTTTATGCCGATATATCATACAAAAGGAACAAATTAATGTAGAACTCTGGGTGGGAGTCCATTATCAATGGAAAAGTTCAGATAGTCAGCATTATACGGTTGTAGTGTGTCATCTCTAATACATTTACAATAACCGTAGTCTCTATGAGCATAAAATGTAACACGTTTCGGACAAACTACCACCTACAATTGGTGAAACTAAGTAGTATGTCACATATTGGGTAGATATCGATGTTTCGTTAAAATCTTCACGATGAAGAGATGACATTTTCACCAGTATTTTATAATTAAAGAATTCCTTACATGATAAAGGATGTTAGAGTGTATTAGTTCATAAATGTTTGATTTGCGAAAATAATGCAGCTACTTTGGTATTAGTTGGTGATTTGAGCCAGGCAATCTCTGAAATCCTACTTATCTATCTTTCACAGTATGACTTTTTCATGTAGTTGTAATTTGCACATTACTTAAACTTAGTATCCCATTTTGACATATCTTATAGATCTTCGAAAATAAGAACATATTACTCAGCAGTCGCATCCTTATTCTTGCATGCAACGGTAAGCCTCTTATGTGAAGGTGGATGGAGTTATGTGCCTGAAATGACCTAAGATAATCGGATGGAATCCAACAGGTTGGAATTAAAGTGTATAAACGAGGGGATCATAGCTCTGCCGTAGTCTGAAGAAGGTTCATACTGGAAGTAGCTCAAGAAAGGTCATAAGTCGCGACTCTGGACACAAATTTACCAGCTAACTCTGTCGGCTGCATGACACTGTAATAAAAAAGATCAGGAATCAACTGGGGAGGGGGGCGAAATTTCGTGAATATTTTAGAAGCTACTCATTTTTTACAGTGTCCGCTTATTCATCCAACGTAGTCACATAGATTCCGTGGGTATTGAATTGGTTTAAATTCATGAAATGAGTACATCCGTCTATGATGTTTCTACCTAGCTTAGTGGGACGACTGTCCAGCGTTTGAGGTATCCCACTATAAGAAAATACAGGTTACTGTGTGTGATTTCTAGTATCATTCCGTCCATCAGTATATCCCAGCTGCAATTCACTGCATGAAATGATTTCTGCCTGGATAATTTCGCCATACTGCATATTGTGGAGCTGTAGATGGATAGTCTAGACGCCTAATCTTATGGCATTAATATCGAGAATTTGAAACTGCTTTGTGAGAACGTAGGTGGCGTTAAACACCAAGTGCATGGCAGCTTCATAATACTGAAAAACAAGGTGGGCAAATATTGTCAGCCTATACCCTGTGATTACTGAGTACCAGTACAAGAGGTTCTGCTCCTGAATTATGCTGTATGCATGGGGTGGTATAAGCGGAGGAAAGGTTTACACTACTGATTGATATTGAGTAGCTGGAAATCACTTATGTCAACCATTAGTGCTTCCTAACCAGATCGCAGTGAACTACACACCGGACAGTTGTGAAGATAGTTTGTTACAGAGATCGTCAACGGTGTACCGGGATTGGCTGAACTGAGAAGACTGAATCAATTCGTATTACCGGCTTACTGCTTGGGCGAGTTTGTTATACAATGTATGAAAGTTGTCATTTGTAGTGTACTGAGTTTCAGGTGAAAATACACCACATTTCCCTTTAAAAACTTAAAATATTTAGATCACGATATGTGATCTGTTTTTTTTTATTGTAAATGGTAATCGAGATAGTGTCTATATTAGTCTATATGGCTAGCAAGTGTTACCAGTTGGTATTAGTTGCTTCTAGCTAATGATATCAGTAAGTAGTGTATAATATCTTAGTGTTTTATTTTCAAGTAGATTACATGTTGTAATATGAATATTGTAGGTTTTCATATGGAGCTGTGCCGAATTTCCAATTAAAACTGCGTACTACTTATAAAAGAAGGAATAGTAATAAAAATAATGTAGTGCCTGTACAGTTTATGCGCAGTTTTTAAAATAGTTATAACTACGTAATTACATGAACTTTATTTTATTGCTACTTATAAGAAAGTTATAGAACAGAAGGCGAAACTGAGAATAAGTTTTATCGGGATTAAAACGATGGGTCAAATTACTATACAGATTGATTTGTTGCGTCATTATCTATGTCCTTTGATAGATTGAAGGGAATAAAACTACGCTGTTAGTGTTAAATGTGAATAAATGCCAAAATGAAATTTCTTTTGTAAACATGCGACCAATGTACTGAAGTTAAATGTAACTTTTTAGATATTTAAATTGGTCTACAGGCTCAGCCACTACACTGCCTATTATCAAATAGTGTTGTCGGTGCACACGCTAAGCATGGAGGTAAGATTCATACCCACTAATGTAGGAAACATAAACGTATTTATATCCTTGCTCGTGCTACTGTTTCTTTAGAGTCTTCATTTGACAAAAGAAAACAGAGAAATCTGTGAACAAGTTGGGGATACAGTTAGACAGAAACAAAGAACACTTTTGAACTGCTCACTTTAAGCTATAACACAATGACGAATGTTTCTATGGTGAGTGCTTGTGGAAGTGTCTGTCAGCTTACAATGAATTCCTTCCCTCTGTGATTGACTATCATAAAGTCTGTCCAGTTACCTCAAACTGGTATGCAAATGTATGTGTTACAGGATTTTCATCATGAGCTGACATTCGTTAGAGAACCATTGGAAAACCTGGGAGTACTGGACAGCTGTTTCGACCTAGTTTGGGACTCTTCATCAGTACGCACCCACCGGGATTCATGGGCCATTGGATCGGGTCCCAGTGGCTTAATGCTATACGAGCTCGCCTTGTAACCAGAAGGTCCTGGGTTCGAATCCCGGTGGGTGCGTACTGATGAAGAGTCCCAAACTAGGTCGAAACAGCTGTCCAGTACTCCCAGGTTTTCCAATGGTTCTCTAACGAATGTCAGCTCATGATGAAAATCCTGTAACCAATCAAATCCCTACAAACCAACACTTGAATATAAGTGTATATGTGTTCAAAAATTTGATAGAGAGTGACAAACTACTGAAATCATCTGAGAAGCGTTTGGCGTTGAAGATACTCGATGAGTATCTGGAGTGACAAACAAATTAATGATCTACCTAGTTATTTGGGTGAAAGCCGTTAGAAAGTGATTCGAAATACGATTGACACGAATTTCATATAAACTTGAGGAAGATATTTTTGTCAAGTCAATTGTGGATACAAAAATGAATATCTACCTCGTACTATACATGGATTTCATTTAGGCGAGTACTTTTTTGTTACATAAGCGTGACTTATTTACTTAGACACTTGACTGAGGCATGGGTTCGAACTCCGCACAACTTATTGAGATTTGTGCAGCCAGGTGATGATAGCATTATCAATCTCAACAAAACAATTATGGCTTATTATCAATACATACAAGTGCAAATCGTTGTTGAGTAACGTATTAGTTCTGTTAACTAGTTTTCATATGTAATCTAACCTAACCTCAGATACACTTATCATTCTTAAAGTATTATATGTAAATATCAAAAGCTCTAGCAATATCCTCAGAAGTTAGTTCTGTGGAATGACACTTAATCCTCTGTAATGTTGTTATTTGAACTCAAATACACGGAACGGACTTTTCAAATACCAGGAGTAAGAGTCATATTTATCATGTGAGAGCTGGTGATACTACCAAGTTGCTAAAGCTGAAGTAGGTGGAGCAAGACCCTAACCTGTGATCCATTGGCTGAAATCGAGTACTTAAGCCAATGAACCACACATCCATAACCGGGATAATCGTTCGTAATGCAGACTGACGAAATTCTTTCCAACTGATAGCTTAATGATACGACTTAAATCCTAGTAATTGTCAACTTTTGGCTAGCAACCTATCGATTTACTTGATGGACACACAATAAGTCATCAAAACTAATCCAATGTGTGCCTAAGTTTATATATATATATATATATATATATATATATATATATGAGACTCGCCATCTGGATCCATCTAGTAATCAGTAAGTTATGTTTCCAATGGAAGTCTAACTTAGCGACCATCGCTCCAAATGACAAAGTGTTATCATCTACTAATGAACTGAGCCACGAGAGTCATGTCTTATGCAGCTGGTTTGATTTGAAATTATTTATCAATATTTGTGACTAAATGTGCAGCCTGGATACCACTTTAAGCTGTCATCAACTAAGTAACTTTGAATTATGTACAACTATTAGGAAAATTATTTTGTGGAAAAACTGAATGCGAGTTATTTTCTGTCTAAGTCAAGAATTCTGCTGTTAATTTATTAGGCTTCACTGGAAATGTTAATCGATTATTTGACATGAATGTGGTTATCGTGTTAACTGCTTGTAATCGCATCTCAAATAGCTCAGTGATAACGTCCGTGACTAGAGCAAAGAGCGCTGAAATTTCTCCATGGACTTCAGTTTCTTTGAGGCTGCATGGTATGACTTACTGACGAGTGCCAGTAAACTCGAAACCTAGTTCTAGGGTTTCCTCAAGATTATTTTCAACTACCTAGTGCTTACAACTTCTGCTATGTTTCATATATCAGTAGACATATTAATATGGAAATCAGTCGCGAAAATTATAAGACTGTGATACAGTTACAGTTTAAAAACCAACCATGTATTAACACACTAAGCTGGCGTAGAATTTCAGTGAAAATGATAGCTTTCTTGTGGCTTTCCTAAGAAACTACATTACAAGTGTGAGTGGTTGTAATTCACTGTTTTACATCTATAGCTTCAATCTTTTATCTTCGATCCACGTAAATCCCGTTTTTACAAGTGAATGATAAAGTTTGTCAGTACCGTTAATATTCTTGCAAACTTTTAAGTTTGAGAACCATTGGGAAACCAGGAAATGCTGGACAGATGTTTCGTCCTAGTTTGGAGCTCTTCACAGTACGCACCCACCGCCAGGGTTCTGACCCAGGACCTTCCCGTTGAAAGGTTGGCTCGCAGACCATTCAGCAGAAGTTGGTATTCACCGGTCATTGTATCGGGTACCAGTGAGTGAATGCTCTACGGACCCGCCTTGCGTCCTGATGAAGATTTCTAAACTGGAACCAAACAGCTGTCCAGTACTCCATGCTGATTTTTCAGTGGTTCTCTAACTGATGTCGCCTCGTGATCACACCTGTAACCAATCAAATCCCTGCAAACCAACACTTGAAAACATCGTAGTGACTGTTGGATGGCAATTGTTTTTTTGAATAGTACAACTTTTAATCTTTTTATCAACTAAAATTACGAAACATTTTCAGAAGTGGAGTTGCGGTTCATTGATATAAACACTTGAGTTTCAGTCAGCAGGTAGGTCGTGGGTTCGACTCTCTCTCTCCACACTCGCTTCAGTCTGAGTAACTGGACAGTATTATTTCATGGCCGGTAAGCTACATAGGTCATGTTAGGGAATTTGTGATCCTACTTAACTGCCCAAGCTGAATTAGATGGAGCCGGGCTCAGACTAGGGATCTACTGACTAAGAGTTGAGTTCTCAAGCCTACAAGGCTACACCAGTAACTTCTTCTTTCTGCTTATGTTCTCTCCGACATTAGAAAATCTACTCCGGGTTAGTGAGTTCAAACAATCTTAGTGACACCTTTCGTTATCATTTCATCTTTCATAGTGTTAAATTATCATGACTTCAAGCGTCGGTGGCACCGCCGTAGAATGCTCGCAAACCACGCATGTATTTCGGGGTTCGAATCCCGGCCACCAACGCACTCCTTTATCCTCGCCTGGCCAGTAGTAAGACTGGTTAAGAGGGAAGAATGGGCATATGAGGTTAGCAGCCCCATCCCGTAAAAACAAACACCACTGCTACCAAAATTTCAAACCTCTAGCTTGAATCCCCATGTTCTACTGGGAACGTAAAAGAATATTTAAGAAATATATAACTTTAGACAAATTGTTTCTTTTATCGAATTTTTTCTCCTCTCATTGAAAAGGAAAGCAGAATGACTTCGATAAATTCTGACTTACTTTTTTGTTTGTCTGTTTGTATATAATCGAAGTTATCCAACTGATGCCAAGAATTACTAATTCTAGAAATTTGTAATAGTAATAATAATAATGACAACTTACTAGTAAGATATGTATTATGTCTAAAAATATTTATCACTGTGTACATCCTCTGTCTATAATTTAGATTAGACCGAAGGTTATATTGATCAGTATAAACATTACGACGAATAAGTAAGTATCTAAGGCAAAAAATTTATGGTGGGAAAGAATGATTAAGCAAAGTTTTTTGTTTTCTTCACCATAACCTGATAAAATGACAAAAGGCTAAGTGAATAGATCTGTGCCACCGTGAATAATTTCCAATCATGCTACAAGAAGCCTGTCATCACACTGATGTTTGGCTTCCCTAAGGTCTGGTTAGGATGATTTCTGACTAACCACTAAATGGTATGTGTGCTGTATATTGTACAGTGGGGAGAAGTAACTACAGGCTTTCGAAGAGTAGATGAAGTTAGGCGTAGATGTGTCTAGGCGTACTGGGGATGAATTATTGATTAGATTAACTAAAGTACTAGTTATATTATGTGAATTGAAGATGATTCTATTAGACTATTGTCGATCGTTAATTATTCTACATTTTAAGGAATTGAAACAAGGGAATCAGACAGACTAAGACCTTTAGTTGTGCAAAGAGTAAATGCTATTGAAAAATCAAGTAGCTTAGAAATAAATGCAAAATACTGAACCTATTGGAGTATGTTAATTTTGTTAGTAATATTCCTTAAGCAATTTGGCCCCTTCATAAATTTGCATGGGCTTGTTAAAAAATAAACAGCAAAGTTTATCTGAAAAATGTGATATATTTGCGCATCACATTTCTAACAGTCTGATCACGCATTTACTTGTCAGTTTGATTTATTATTAAAAAAAATTAAACGTCATATAAAATAAACAAAATAATAAGAGATTTAAGAGTAGAGAGGATAATAATTGACATTACCCTTTGGCAACATCATCAGTTAAGTTTATTGTATATATCACACAGTGAATTAATATTATTATTTACTGGATGGCGTTTCGAACACAATTTGTTCTTCATAACCACATCAGTAATGTGTTTTGCTATTGGTTACAGGATTTCATCATGAGCTGACATCAGTTACAGAACCATTAGAAAACCACCAGGGAGTACTGCCAGACAGCTGTTTCCTCCATCCTAGTTTGGGACTCTTCATCAGTATGCACCCACCACAGGTGTTCGAGCCCAGGACCTTCTGGTTACAAGGCGAGGTAGCTCGTAGACCATTAAGCCACTGGGACCTGATCCAATGGCAGCACATGAATTCCAACTTCTGCTGGTAGCTTGTAGCCTACTTCTACCGTTCATGAAAGTTTTCAAGTTCAGTCTGTCCAGGTCATGTGTCGCCTCATCGTTGAATGCAAGGCGTGACTGATCTCCCTACGTGTGTGTCCACACACACACACGCGATGCAAATCGGTATATATAGTATAATATGTGATATATTGAGGTTTGTATTGCAACATCTTTTCTGCTTTTTTCATGCATAACAAGCCATCACATTTCTCCTTGAGGAATGTTAATCAACATGAGATTCATCTGGGAAAGAGCTAAAGGTGGTCAAAACAAAATATGGCAACAATTCATTATGTCTCTCAGTGTTGATTTGAGCCACATAGGGAGGTGTAGACTACCTTGTGGGGTCTCCGACACGCTAAAAATCAATGCTTGGAGATTGTTGATAATGTGGCTCAAAATCGGTCTTTGCGTTCCTTCTTCTTCTTCTCTACTCTTGTGTATGCCCTCATAAAGTGTAATAAATTCAACGGCTGAACTGTGCGTTGGAAATTTAGTCCATCATTAAATCAGTATAATAGTAAGAATAACTAGTTTGAGATAATGTGAGTTGAATTTCTAAGAGTATACTCATGACAAATGGGTCTTAGGCAGCACACATAGTTGTTCAGTGTTACTTAATTCAAACCGAATTCGGTGTTACAATCATTGTGTTTGCTTCTCATTTCCTTGCACTTTAGAAAAATATCTTTAAAAGAGTATGCAAATCAAGATGTAACAGTAAACCACAAGGATATTGACTACTAGTTTAAATCTCATTAAGAAGTGTGGCCATCTGATTCCATATCCAGTTCTTGTAAATAATATCAATCTTAATCCCTTCTCTTCCCAATTGTCTGTGGTAATTCACGATACTGAATTAAATAAAAAATTGCAAGTGGTCTCGATACGCCTAACAAAACACGAAAGTGCAGAAGTTCAAGTTTCCACACTCCACATAGCACATAAAGTAGAGAAAAAGAATTCAGAGGATCTGTAATGAACGGGAATGTACGCGGGAGAAAGTAATCAGATGGAGGATTTGATAGATCTAGGTGTTCGTACAAAATGAATGAATCTGCGCTAATGAAAATTATTTTGAGCCATGTCACTAGCAGTCTCCAACTATTGGTCCCCAGTGTCTTGAGGACCCCAATCAGGCAGTATACACCTCCCTGTCTGACTCAAATCAACAGTCAAACACTTTGTTAGTGTTAGATGGTTGGAGGCAATCGGTAGGAAGCCTTGGACCTACGTTTCGTGCTAGTTAGCCACATTGCAAACTTAACTGATAGAATTCACTCTACAGTAAACAAAAGACTAGACACATGTTAGTATATTCATATCATTGCAAATAATTTTGAGCTACTTCACCAGAAATTTCCAACCATTAATTCCTACTGTCTCAAAGACTTCGGTCAGATCGCTTTCGTGACTAAGACAAATGCAACCAACAGATTGTTTCATTATGATAGACTTAGTATCATATGTACGTCAGTCTGAGAAAACTATCTCGATTAGCAGTTAAAATACCTATGTTTAAGGTTATCACATGTTCCTTATAAATTGTGCATCTTTTCAGAATTTTCACCTAAGTGAATTATATAGTTTCTATCTGTCATCAGATTCTATCAATCAGTGCCTAAAGTCACTAATAGAACACGAAAACCTTCTGAAAAAGATGCCGCTTAAAAACTAATCTGGTCACTTTATCCTAAAGGCTCAATAGTCTACGAACGGTCCTGGGTCGAACCCGGTGAGTGTGTACTGATGAAGAGTCCCAAATTAGGACGAAACAGCTCTCCAGTACTCCCAGGTTTTCCAGTGGTTCTCTAACTGATGTCAGCTCATGATGAAATCCTCCATGCAATTAAATTGAGTCAGTTATGGAAAGTATCATATTGGTCAAAGCTGACGTTCACTTCGTCTTTGCATCCACAAATATTATAAGCCGACACTCAAAAGACATGACACATTTTTTTCATATCAAAGCGGGTAGATAACACTGGACCCTTGTTCCATAGGAAACGTGTGAAAGTTTTAAACAGAGGAAGTACTAAAAATGCCGGAAAATTACTAGAAGCCTGGTACTCAGATCGATTTTCACTCAACAGATCTGTCGACATAGATCAGACCTATCAATCAACAGAAAACGAGTCAAAAAGTCAAATACAAACTTATTGAAACAATTAATATCAACACGACTGAAGGCCGTGACATGGAAACCATAAGAGACGACGAAACCTGGTCTACATCATCTGGAAATGAGATTATTTTATTCATGTAGAATTCACAAAGCATACTACACACTGAAGTTAGCTCTGGAGATGTTGTCGAGAAGGACAACAGAAGCTTTGCAACTTGAACTATCCAGCTAAAAGAACAAAACATCCACTTGAACTACAAATTTTCACCTTCATTTCAACAGTTACATATCAGTTTCTCGTATACTTTATGTCGTACTGAGAAAACTGCACGAACACATCATTGATAGAAATAAGTAGGGAAAGTAAGCATATAATAAAAAGCTGTTAACTGATATCACACGCCCGCCAAACCCACCAGTGGAAGCTGAAAGGGAAGCGGCGGGTTAGGCATCCGAAAGTGACACGGAAGAGATCGTGTGAAGGGGAAATGGAAGTCTGTGAGCAGTTATGGAGCTAATTAAAAAAGACAACAGAATGCAATAGAAATATGATTTGATGATAGTAGATGGTTGGAGGCAATCCGTCACAGAAAGCCTTCCATCTAGGTTTCGTGCTAGTTGCCACTCACTAGTCACCAAGGCTTATCTACAACCTCGAAGTAAATCACGTCCTATCTGACATTCGAACCCGTGTCACCCAGTGAGTACTGCAGTCAGAGACGTTACCGCTGAGCTCTTCGGGCTCGCGATTAACCTCCTTCCTGTAGGACTAACTGTATTGGATACTTCTGATTGGACACTAGTCAGTAATTAGTGTGATGTGTCTAGTCCTTTCTTCGGTGCAGACTGAATTCTATCATTCAGGTTTGCAATGTGGCCACCATTCTAAGTAGCTCGCTGTCACGGTGCACATTGATTTGATGATATTAGATGGTTGGAGAGGATCGGTAGGAAGCCTCGGACCTAGGTTTCGTGCTTGCTGGCACTCGTCAGTCTGCACTAAAGAAAGGATTGGACGCATCACACTAGTTACTAGTGTCCAATCAAAGATATATGCTTTGCTAAAGCCAGAAAATACGACAAATAATAATGCCTAAATAACTTGATGGATTAAGCTTCTTTATTACGTTTAAGTAATAACATCAAACAGTTGAAAATATCTTCACTTACAAATGTAAAAATGCATTACTTACAATCATTTTTGTCTTCGAAGGTATTCTTCCAGCTTCCTGAATCCCTAATTAAAATATGCTATGATAGTGCTCTGATATAGGTAGGTATTAATGAAAAGCCAGAAGAAAATGCATAATACTAACTCGTGATAATTCACTAATTACAATTATTGATTATTTATTTATTTATTCTTACTTATTTGCTAATTGTCATTATTTTTAAAATAGGCTTCTCATTTTTAGTAGTTTCTTCTACCGAAATGATAGAATCCTGTCGGAAATAAACAAATTCAGTGATGTTACACCCAGGGTGTATGTTTGTACGCATTTTTTACAAGTAGAGAAACAATTAACTTGGTTAAAAGGAATATAGAGAAGAAAATATCTTTGTTAAAAGATACACACTTTAATCAATATATTTGTGTATATTATAAATTTACGAAATAACAATAGTGAAAATTAAACAAAGTTGACTGGGCAAATGCCGTGTAATATGAATAAACACAGTTATATGCTATGTTGGACATTGATAAACTATGCACTGATATACATCTACAAATGTATAGTGAACAGTGTATTTCATGTGTATGGATTAATTTAGCTATGAACTGAGGGATTATATATATATATGTGATTGCGCAGTTTTTGGAATTTAACTTCCTTGCTAATACATGTTCTTAAAAGTAATGGAATTTTACTAGATTATTTACAGTCAACCACACCTTATGCCTTTGGTGAAAAATCGAAAGCAGTTAGCAAAATATATCGAGAATTACAACTTAATCGTCCAAAACAGGATATATATATATGTATATATATCAATGATGTGAAACCTTCATACCTGTCTGGCTAGTTAGAGAACTTGTACAAGCTTCATCGAGCACCTCTAAAAAGGTGAAGGTAAGCAGTCATTATCAAATATGGGTGTAACTTTAGACTACTGGTCTTATGGAGTTATTCATCACTGTATTACAATTGAAAAATGTTAACCTGTGATACAGTACTAGACAACCGTTGGGTTCTAGTACTTCCTGGTTTTCAGTGATTCGTTAACTGATGATGGTTTGTGTCTAAACCTAATCCAAATCCCCTAAAAGGTCATAATCTGAATATTAATCTCCAGTTCACCATTGGCTACTGAACGGATGTCCTGAAGTTGAAATCGGAAGCCGTGAACAGTAGGTTCTACAATGTCCAAGAGAAGTGGATGCCAATCGATTGACACTAGCAGTATAATATCACGAGATGACAGAAGTTAGAATTCACAGATCAATGAATTCCAACCCATTGGCTTGGTAACCTGAAGGTCCCGGATTCAATCACCGATGAGATCGTGAGCATACACTCCTTAGGATTCCCTGACTAGGATGAAACAACTTTTTAGCGCTAAGTGATTATCAATGATTCTCTAATTGATGTCGGTCTGCAAACGAAATCTACACTGAAACTGATCAACATCTCTAAGCTTCTGAAAAAAGAAATCTCAATGATTTATTGTCTAATTTCATTGCTATTGCAAGAATGCAGAAATTTTCTTCTATTAAAAATGTGATTGATGCTTCTTAGTCAATGATCAAAAGACACCTACCTACTCATTATATGTACATTAGAATTACTTTACTTTAATACGCATTAAAATGGTTGTTCTTGTGGTATGTGCTGGTGTTGTCTCTTCTAATTATGAATAGTAGTTATCAAGAATTCATATAGTCATTATATATTTTCAGCTTTTTATATTCTATTAGATAATTTAAAACTTTTAAATAAACTGACCTTAGTATAAATCACTTCAGAAAGAAAAAAAATGGATTTTTAGAAGTCTTTAGCATTCCTACAGTTAGTATAGCATATCGTATCATATGTTTGTGAGAACATTTTACAGCCAGTATGAGAGTGTACAAGTAAATAGAAGTTATGAATAATGTAAAATTAACCGCAAAAAAGAAGGCGAGACAAACAGAAATAAATATGAGACGTCCTGTTCGTCTTCACATCCATGAACATAAACTGGCTGCCAAAACAAATGATATCCATTCCTCTCGTATTAATCCATACAGATAACTATGGACAACAATTAGACTGGGGAAGTGTATAAATCTTTGACATAAGAAACACCAAAAATATCCTGGAACTCCTAGAAGCCTAATACTCAGACGAATCTGGAATTCGCAGATAGATTAACCAATATGCATCAAATAATGGAGAAGAATTGTAGCTTAGGTGGATGATATTGAATTAATAGACAGAAGACAAGTAGTTCAGCGAAGAGTCTGTTTTCGGCGAATTCATTTTCATAGCTGTACAATCGCAAATATATATGGTTGTTTTGTGTGTGTGTGTGTACATTACATTTGTCAAACGAAAGGAAGTAATGGCTGCATAAGGAGTGCAATAATAGAACACCTCGTCAACACTGGTCATTCCATCTCAACAAACGCCTCCTTCAAAGTAATCTACAAAGTGAAGAACAACCTTCCAAAGACAGTACGATTCCGTCTTCTTTGCATCGCAGAAGCCCTAGCCATTAAGCTAGAGGAACCAGAACTGTGCATACAAAAGAAAATTATTCAACCACTTCTACTACCATGGTAACAACTGTGTTGATTTGACTTAACTTTTTTTTTTATTGATATTCGTTTGTATGCTTATTTTTCTACTTAAAACCCTTGTGTAACTCCGTATATTTTGTTTCTGTGTACACCCTGAGTACAACTCTTTCATTAAACTATTCATGTTATTACTAACTCTTCTTTAACAATCGTTTGTGACAACTCATCACTTTTGTTACTACCCTCTTATATCAACACTTAATTCACCTGAACTTAATAATTGTAATTTCGTTTTATTACGTAACTCTTCTTTAACAATCGTTTGTGACAACTCATCACTTTTGTTACTACTCTCTTATATCAACATCCAATTCATCTGAACTTACTGATTGTATTTTCGTTTGACAAATTTAATGTACACACACATACAAAACAACCATATATATTTGCGATTGTACAACTATGAAAATGAATTCGCCGAAAACAGACTCTTCGCTGAACTACTTGTCTTCTGTCTATTGATATTGAATTAATTGCGTTCTCTAAGCTGGTTGATTTAATTGTGAAGCTTTCATCGTCCTGCTAGACAACATCTTCAGTGCAGGTTTTAGTGTAAAATGGACTTATTTCAATTCCCTATGAATGATGTAATTATATCTCCTGACAACCACTGTCGTGACTGGATGTTAATTTACATCTTTATTGATCATATTTTTATTGACTTTCTTGTCATGAGATTTGCTTTTTATTAGCTGGTAAATTTGATTTATAGAGGTAATGTGTTTGTTAATCGCTGATTCGCTTGAGTACCAGGCTTCTAGGAATTCTCTGGCACTTTTGGTGTTTCCTCTGTTTAAAATCTCGATATTATCCCAATCAAATTGGTGTCCATAATTATCTATGTGCATTGATATGAAAGAATACATATCATGTCTTTTCACAGCTGATTTGTGTTCTTGGATTCTGATTCGAAGGGACGCCCACTTTGACCGATATAATGTCTGTTACAGTTCATACAATTTATTTTGTAAATGGTATTAATTTTATCTTCTTTTCCTGTTGGATCTTTCGGTTTGCACAATATCGAATGAAGTGATTGGACTGGCTTGTGTGCTATATCTATTTCAAACGGTTTCAATATTCTAGCTATTATTTCAGAGATGTTTTTGATATATGGTAGAATGAATTTTCTTGTGGTCTTTGATGTTGGCCTGTTGTTAGTGTTATGAGTCGAGTTCAAACACTTTTCGATGAAATTGTGAAGACGGTCAGTAGATATTTTTCCTCCATCCTCTTCAACACAAGAGTGCTATAGCGTGTCTGAACTCTTTTAAACAATATCTGCACATCCAGTCACGACTATGGTTGTCAGGAGATACAATTACATCATTCATAGGGAATTGAAATAAGTCCATTGTACACTAAAACCTGCACTGAAGATGTTGTCTAGCAAGAGGATGAAAGCTTCACAATTGAATCAACCAGCTTAGAGAACACAACTAAGTCAATAACATGCACCAAATTTATCAACTAATAAAAAAATATAAGTCACATGACAAAGAAGCCTATTACCAGGTCAATTAAGTGATCGATACAAATACAAATTAACAACTAATCACAATCAACATCATTGAGATAAACATTATGTCATTCACGGAGAACTTAAAAAGCTCACTTCATATTGAAGTTTGCATTGTAGGTGTTGTCTAGGATAACAGTGAAAGCTTCGAAAATAAACCATAATTACCCTAAAGTCATGGAGAAGCCGTAGCTGTGTTCTGTATGACTATTTCAACGCCAACACCTACTATTGTCCTACTCCCTTTAGTTCTGTGTTTTCAGTCATTTAGTTATCTTTTCCCGTCTTTACTTATAAAATATTATTTCAGTCTGTCTCTATTTCCACCTTGATCAAGTATCAAAATGGCTAATGTACAGCTATTGAGAGCGAAGTCGTCCAACAGCCACCATCGTTGGACCTCTTGTTTTCTCGCAGATGCGCAGTATATCTTGTACCTATGATCACGTTAATTCCAATGAAATTGTAGATATCCTTTATGATTAATTCGTTTGGGGATTATGGACAGTTCTACTCTGTAGGCTATACTGGATCAATGGATGGTGGAATGTAGATTTCAAATTACTTGGAAACTTGTTGTCACTCGGCCAATAAATCTCTTTGATTGGACACTAGCCAGTAACTAGTGTGAGGTGTCCAATCCTTTGTTTGGTGCAGACTGAATTCTATCATTCAGGTTTGCAATGTGATCACCATTTTAGGTAGCTCAAACTATCTAATACCATCAAATCAATGTGCACCCTGACAGCGAGCTACTTAGAATGTCCGTCACATTGCAAACCTGAATGATAGAATTCAATCTGCACCGAAGAAAGGACTAGACACATCACACTAATTACTGACTAGTGTCCAATCAAAGTATCCAATACAGTTAGTCCTACAGGAAGGAGGTTAATCGCCAGCCCGAATAGCTCAGTGGTAACGTCTCTGACTGCAGTACTCACTGGGTGACATGGGTTCGAATCTCAGAAGGGACATGGGTTCCTTCGATGTTTCAGATACACCTTGGTGACTAGTGAGTGGCAACTAGCACGAAACGTAGGTGGAAGGCTTCCTGTGACCGAGTGTCTCCAAATATCTAATATCAATGAATGTCCGTTCATTTTCATATGTAATGTTAATCAACCTACTACTCCTGCATGTTATTTTTCTTGGGGGGGGGGGGGGGGCTGGTTGAATAGCGCTCAATTTTGCATAACTTTTCATGATTTAGATGCAGTAAGTAAATGATGACTGACATTTGTCGGAGTATTTTCGTCTATCTGTGTACTTATCCTCTACTAAACTCAATGATTATAACAACATTCTGAGTAAATCCTTCCATCCTCCCCTCCCCATAATTTCCTGTTAAACAGTGTTCTATGTCTGCTTTTGAGTATCTACTATACTATCCTTGATTTATTTTTTAATAAAATTTATGTTTCCAGACACCGTCATCTTTGACTGACAGTACCAGCCGACAGAGAACTACATCTTGCTCAAAATAAGAAATGCTGAAAACAACAGAACATAGGCTATCTGTATAAATCTCTTAATATTCCGCCTGATTTCTAAAAGTTTAAATGCCTTGCCTGCAGTCTCAGAGATGTTGGACATTGATGAGTAAATCTTCACAAAATGAAATCAACTGAAATCTAACTAAACTCATGTAGCCTTAATAATAATATTAAACCTGATATCAGTGTAATGGTTAGATGACTACTTAATCTAAATCACTGACTTCTTTCTGTAAGTGCTGATTCAGGCACTCCTTATACTTTTGTTAACATTGGTTGACATTAGTGGAAGTTTGAAGTTTGAACTCAAAAATTCATATTAAACTAAGTCTACTGTCATTTATATACAATGCAGGGTAGTACACTAGACGCAAACTTGTTCTATTGAATGTTCAACCATCAGGTTTGATATTAACGTAGAAAACACATAAAATGAACATAGAATGTTTAGAAAAAGTTGTCTAGTTATTTATTCATAGAATACTAGTGGGAATAATAACACGAAGTGTGCATCAAATTCATAAATCTCATAAAATGTCTGACATCTCCGAATAATAGTTTCACAGAGACTCTACAAAGTTTCCTGAAATTGAACTAGTGGACTTCAAAGACTCCATTTACATCCAGGCAAATCACTGGAGATATAGGACTTTATATACATGGTCTGTGTCATTCCATGATGTCCAATACTTAGTCACCATAATTAATCGCTAATAAGCAGTGGGTTTAAGCTGGTGTATTTATTTTAAAAAAGCAAGTAAACACTATTCCTAAATAAATTTCATTATAAACGGACCGCTAAAAATCAGGGAGTACTGGACGACTGTTTTGTCCCAGTCATGGACTCTCCAACAGTATGTACTCATAGCCTCGTCGGCGATAGAACCCAGGAACTTCCGGTTAATAGGCTAGCACAGTGTAGTTGAATAGTCCACTAATTCGTCTCGCAACATGAAGGTTTCCCATTTGATCCCCAGTAGGGTCATGAGTGTGTACTGTTAACCAGTCACAAAATAGGAAGGAACAGCTATCCAGTAATCCCTAATTGTCAATGGTCCATTCATGATAAAATCTAGCTAAGAACATTGATATAGGTTAATGGACCCAGTTGACCTAACTAGACAAAATAATATCATTTACAAAATACCTTGCAATGACTGTGAGGTCAACTACATAGGTCAGACTAGTAGGTCAGGTGTAGTCAGCTTGTCGGAACATAAAAATTTAGCTAAGGTAAGAACAGTTGACCCCGAGAAGATAAGTAATTTAGAAAAAAGCTCAGCGATTGTACTGCATGCATCAACACACAACCACACAATAGGGTGGGGGAGGGTTAAAATTCTAAGAAGTAATATAGGTAGGTGGAGAGAGAGAGTTTGTTTACTGAATCCTTGTTCATCGAGTCTACACCCAACATATGCAATAGGAATGACTCATCACTTATATCGGAAATATGGAAAATAAAACACGTAGATCAGCGAAGAGTCTCTTTTCGGAGAATTCATTTTCTTAGCTGTACAATCGCAAATATATATGTGTTATTTTGTATGTATGTGTACAATAAGTTTATCAAACAAAAATACAATTCAAGTATTGGTTATAGTTATTTAAACTAAACAGGTGAAGATTGGTAATTGGAGTTACGTAGTACAAAATCAGTCAAGAAAATTAGGTGTTAGTGAAATTAGGGTAGTAACAAAGGTGATGAGTTGTCACAAACAGTTGTTAAAAGAAGTTATGTAATAATATGAATAGTTTGATGAGTGAGTTTTACTCAGGGTGCACATAGGAAGAAAGTAGATAATACGAAATTACGTAAGAGTTCTAAATGAATACAAGAATTATAAGCAATTAAAGAACAGGCAAAGAAACAAAATTAAGTCATCAAAATCAAAAAAATCAAATCAAATCAAAAAGTTGTTACTAAGACAGAGGATTACTCAACCACTTCTACTGTCTTAGTAACAACTTTTTTGATTTTGATGACTTAATTTTGTTTCTTTGCCTGTTCTTTAATTGCTCATAATTCTTGTATTCATTTAGAACTCTTTCGCAATTTCGTATTATCTACTTTCTTCCTATGTGCATCCTGAGTAAAACTCACTCATCAAACTATTCATATTATTACATAACTTCTTTTAACAACTGTTTGTGACAACTCATCACCTTTGTTACTACCCTAATTTCACTAACACCTAATTTTCTTGACTGATTTTGTACTACGTAACTCCAATTACCAATCTTCACCTGTTTAGTTTAAATAACTATAACCAATACTTGAATTGTATTTTTGTTTGATAAACTTATTGTACACATACATACAAAATAACACATATATATTTTCGATTGTACAGCTAAGAAAATGAATTCTCCGAAAAGAGACTCTTCGCTGAACTACGTGTTTTGTTTTCATTAATGTCTGGATGTGGATTATGCAGGAACTGAATCAAACCCATTGAAGCACTTAGAACAATTCTGACTTCCTCCGAAATACAGCTTTACTGAATGTAGGTATATGTGTATACAAATATATATAAGCAGAAAAGTCGTGTCTTGCTTCATTAGTAAAATGAAAGTTATCGTAAAATCCCAGAAACAGATAAAGTATATTTTACTTTTGGCTTAAGAGGTCTCTTTTCTTATATAAAGCGAAGAATAAAATTAAATTCAGTTACTAATCTACTTATAAGTAGTTCACTTTAGTAAATGAAATAATATTTGGAAGTAGGTTGTATATCGCCAACTATCGTCTGTTTTTTAAGTCTGAGATGACGTTTGATTAACTGAATGGCATTATTAAGTGTCAGTCATCGGAATAGGAAATGAAAATACAATATAGCCCGTGATTTTATTTCACCTCTACTTACTACCACGAAGTAAGATGGACAGATGTTGAAAACGGGCGATAACTAAATCACAATACTGATATTATAGGGTACATACCAATGGATTGAATGATCACAGTGGGATTTGTTACAGTTTTATCATAATATTAGACTACTCTTATTGGACTAAAAAACACTAATTTAACTACTTTAGTAGATTAGGTAAACTTGTGAAACAACGGTGAGTTTAGTGAGCTTACTGAACTCATAGAAAATCGAATATGTGGAGTGAACTTTATTTTAAACAAATTATTTTATAGCTAAATGGAGTTTTCACTGTTTTCACAGTTAAAAATCAAAAGAAATGACCACCAGATTTATAGTTCGTGCTAACTAATTCATGGACTGTTATTCGACTTATGTATTTGTACACCCTACTGCGTGTTGATGACCGATAGTGGGCTTTTTGGGAGAAAACGTATGAATATAATTCTGGAGACGAACAGTAGACTTTTTCAATGAAGTCACCTCCGGATTTTAAAAATATAAAATAAAATTTGTTATCTTCAAGTATTGGTTTTGTAGGGATTTTGTTTGATTGGTTGGAGGATTTAGAATTCATGGACACAGTGGCTTAATGGCCTATGAGCTATCTCACCTTGTAAACAGAAGGTCCTGGGTTCGAATCCTGATTGTGGCTGCGTACTGCTGAAGAGCCCCAAACTAGGAAGGAGGAAACAGCTGTATGGCAGTACTCCCAGTTGGTTTTCCAATGGTTCTGTAACTGATGTCAGTTCATGATGAAATCCTCCAACCGAAAAAAATTTATCATCATTATTATATCCACTTTATTCATTTCACGTATTGACTATGGTGCGTTGGTGGCACAGCGGTAGAATACTTGCCAACCACGCATGTGGTTCGGGGCTCGATCCCCGGCCACCGACGCACTGTTTTACCTCTCTAAGCCGGTAAAAAGACTGGTAAAGAGGGAAGAATGGGCGTAATATATATAGGTTTGCAATGTGACCACCATTCTAGGTAGCTCAAACCATCTAATACCATCAAATCAATGTGCACCGTGACAGCGAGCTACTTAGAATGGTAGCCATATTGCAAACCTGAATGATAGAATTCAATCTGCACCAAAGAAAGGACTAGACACATCACACTAGTTACTGACTAGTGTCCAATCAAAGTATCCAATACAGTTAGTCCTACAGGGAGGAGGTCAATCGCGAGCCCGAATAGCTCAGTAGTAACAAGTCTCTCTGCAGTACTCACTGGGTGACACGGGTTCGAATCTCAGAAGGGACATGGGTTCCTTCGATGTTTCAGATACGCCTTGGTGACTAGTGAGTGGCAACTAGCACGAAACGTAGGTGGAAGGCTTTCTGTGACCGATTGCCTCCAACCATCTAATATCTCAATATTTCACACAGTTAAATCTTATAATTATCACTGTGTGTAAACTATTTAAATATAATTATGATTAATTTAACAGATTAGTTGTAAAGTGACAAAAGAAATAGTATTTGCGTGACAAATCTCCTGGACTTAATGCAACTACAAAGTATTAGTGAAAGTAAGACAGTAATGATGTATCAGTCATAATACATTCACACACTGTGAAGAAGGGAAACTGATATGTCAGATCAAGGTTATGATAGGTGTCAGGTGAGTGGCTAGTACAAAATAGTATTCATTAAAGAGGAGATAGTAAAACTGCAGTGATCTGTTCTACAATAAATAGTTCTTCATGATTTAACCAATATGTGAAATTAAGCAGGCAGATGCATATAGTGAGTAAAGAGAAATCGCCAATATTAATTTTAATCCATAAGTTAAAAAACAGTGTTTTTTTTGTTCAACGAAGAAATATTTCTTTTCAACGACTTCATTTTCAAGCTGTACAGTCGTTTTTATATTACGGAAAAAGGCATTAAGTGACACTAGAAATTGCTCAGTCAGTATTGCACATATGATAAGAATAAAGATAATAAAAATGATTTACTAAGGGGGTAGAGTTGAAGTGGGTGAATTACAAAACTTTTAAAGATTATTAAATAAGTGAACTGGTATAAAGAATTTAAAATTGTAGTTCAAGTGTTGTCTGAAAAATTAAGATTAAGATGATGATAACAATAAAGACGGTGAAAGTGAAGTGAAGTGGAATGAATTCAAGTGGTAAAATAGAAGAAAATAAAAAAACATTATTATGACCAGGGTAAAGAAAGGCGTTTGACAAAACGTTTTTTAATATATAATTTAGGTTTCTGTCAATGTATAACTAGAGCTTCGGCTTTGCATAAGTGGAGGAAACGTAAGCTTTTTTTGGGGGGGGGGATTGGACTTGGTCCTGCAAGTGACTTTAAAGGATAAATCACGTGGGGCTGAATGACCTGACTGCAGAAAGTGTTCAGAGATTGAAGACTTTGTCGTCCTTTGCTCACCTTTCATTAACCGAACCGAGTAGTGTTCATCTATACGTTTACGGAGATTACGCTTACAACGTCCAATGTAATCAGCTCCACACGAGCATGTGAATGAGTATATGCACACAGAGGTTGACATGAACGGTAGTTTATCCTTTACGCATGGTCGAATCATATTTCGACTGGTAATTACTAAATGCAAGTCAGCTGCATAAAACATAACCGTTAATACATTTAGATAAGCGACTTTTAATTACTTCAGAAATACTGTCACCTTTGAAAACCAAACTCATAAACAGTGTCTTTTTCAGCACGGTGATTTGTCTGCGAATTGTTTCTTTCTTGATGTCTCTGTCGATAAACCTTCTACGTTATATGCTATTGAAGAGAGTTGTGCGAAGGCATTCTAATTCTAAGTCGACTGTATCTACAGAGCAAATTTTCCGAATTCTAGAGCATAAAGACCGGATAAAAATTCTCTTCCTACCTCGAGAATAATAATACCAGTAGTGCCTCTTCCTCTTATCTTTTTCTGTGTTTATTATTTTTCATTTCGTTTCGTCTTTATCCTAACAGTTTTAACCACAGTGTTTTATGATTTATGCCCTTCATTTTAGTATTATTACAATACTATCGAATTTTTTATTTCTACTATTTAGACTTATTATTGCTGATATTATCTCTTTTCTCATTATGTTCACCCACCTATTTAATTTCATATATTAGTTATTTCATGAAGAACTATTTGTTGTGAAACAGATCACTGCAGTCCTTCTATATCCTCATTAATGAATACTATTTTAATTCATGAATAGTCCCATTCAGACATTAATGAAAACAAAACACGTAGTTCAGCGAAGAGTCTCTTTTCGGAGAATTCATTTTCTTAGCTGTACAATCGCAAATATATATAGGGTTATTTTGTATCTATTTGTACATTAAGTTTGTCAAACGAAAATACAACTGGTTATGGTTGTTTTAACTAAACAGGTGAGAATTAGTAAGTTTTATGTGGAGTTACGTAATGCAAAAACGGTCAAAAAATTGGGTGTTAATGAAACTAGTGTAGTAACAAAGGTGATGAGTTGTCACAAACAGTTGTTAAAAAAGAGTTACGTAATAATATGAACAGTTTGATGATTGAGTTGTACTCAGGATACACACAGAGACAAAAGTAGAGAATACGAAATTATGTGATAGTTCTAAATGAATACAAGAATTATGAGCAATTAAAGAAACAGCAAACTAACAAAATTCAGTCGTCAGAAATCGACAAAGTTGTTACCATGATAGTAGAAGTGGTTGAGTAATTCTCTTTTGTATGCACAGCTCCGGTTTTCCTATGCGAATGGTGACATGGTCTAATATCGACAAGTCCACTTTTCATGTTACTTATAACTGCCTATCCCAGTTTACGTACACGTGAGAAGATACATACATGAACAGAAGAAAAATAATTATTCAAGAATTATTTAACAATAACTCAACAATTATACACCTCATTCAACAGTTTGACGACAGTGCTGCGTGCCAAGTAATCCACAACGGGAAACTCACGGAATCCTTCGAAGTGAAGATGGGAGTAAGGCAGGCTGGCTGCCTACTGTCTCCAATGGTTTTCCTGACTGCGGTATACTGGATAATATGACAGACAGTGGGCAGTGAAGAGACAGGAATAAAGTGGACCCACACAAAAAACTTGGAGGATCTGGACTTCGCCGATGATATATGTCTGATTTCCCACAAGCTGGAAGATATGCAAATGAAAAGCAACAAGTTGGCAGGGGAAACATCAAAGGTAGGACTTCAGATGAACATAGAGAAAACAGAGGTGATGAAGATTCCTGGCCAACAGCAACAGCAACAACAATCAGCCAGCATAAATGGGAGAAATCCGAAAGAAGCAACCTCCTTTACCTACCTTTCTGGGAAGCGTCGTTTCAACTGCAGGCTGAGAGAACTTATGAGGATATCAAAGTGAGGATCGGGAAAGCAAGGCAAGCTTTCATTTCTCTCAATTCTGTGTGGAGGTCAACAGCACTCAGTATGAAAAATAAGATCCAGATTTTCAACTCGAATGTGAAGTCAGTGCTACTATACGAATCAGATATTTGGCGCGTCATGAAGGCCACTTCGAACAAACTACAGACTTTCATCAACAGCTGTCTTCGCCCATTACTTCGCTCAAGATCAGATGGCCAGAAAAGATTAGCAACAGGGATCTCTGGCGATGGACGAACCAACCCAGCAGGAACCGATTGTGCAACAAATACGCTGGAAGAAATGGAGGTGGATCGGTCATACTCTGAGAAAACCATCAAGTGACATCACACTCCAGGCCATCGTTCGATTTGAACCCGAATAGGAAACGGCGAGTTGGTCGTCAGTGCGAGGGTGGGTACATGGAGGAGGTCATGTGAAGAGGAGATGAAAGCATGTGGGCAGACGTGAAGCCAGGTGAAAACGTTGGCAGAGAACCGAACGCAATGGAGACGTGAGGCTGAAGCCCTATGTTCGTCTAGGACTTAAAGGAAATTATAATAATAATATGACTGTACGTCCGTGTACTGAATCTAAGGAAATTAAGATTGAAATATGCTAAAGGCTTCAGAAGTGCGATCTTCTGTCATTAGTTGAATAGTCATCCCGAAACTGACATTTTAAAGAAGAATTTAGTTCTAATCTACCACATATCACTGTAGCTGCTGCAGTTAAATGATTGTGAGTTCATCAAATAGAAATTAATGTTAGTCTTTACCCACTATGGTGAAATTTTTAAATCTTATTTGAATTTTTTCATTACTTTAACTTGAGTTAGTTTTCGCAGTGTCATTTTATACCCTGTAATTGATATTTTGTCTTCATCTACGCGATTGACACAAATATTTGACCTTTATTCAACTTACTAATTTTCAATTCAGATTATAACCTTCACGTAAAATGTGCTGTTAATTTTACACCTCTAATTAATGTCTCATTTCTGTTTCTCACTCTGGGATGCTCTTGCAACTTCTGCATATAAACCAACATGTTTATTAACACCTATCACCTTTTCCATTTTACTGTTCGATTACGTAATGTTAGAAGGCCATCATCCGCAAGCCTATTAATTAGAGTATCTGGCTATTTAGTGTATTGATAATAAAGTTGTAATTGCATACAAGTTTATGCAATGGATAAATTACATGGTGAAATAGTATAATTTTTAGAAGTTAGAATTCATGGAGTCCCAGTGCCTTAATGGTCTACGAGCTAGCCCGCATTGTAACCAGAAGACCCTGGGTGTTGGGTACGTACTGATGAAGAGTCCCAAACTAGGACGGAGGAAACAGCTGTTCAGTACTCCCTGCAGGTTTTCCAATGGTTCTCTAACTGACGTCAGCTCATGATGAAATCCTGTAACCAATCAATCAAACCCCTATAAATCAATACTTGAGTATTATTTTCAGTTGATTTCACAAATATAGCTTCAGCTATTAACATGTCTAACCACCCTGTCAGTTTATACTTTTTAAGATTGTCATCATGCCCCACCCATTGTATACTTGTTTGTAGTTGAATATAGTGCTATATGTGAACTATATCCTAGATTTCTGATTTGATTAAAGTTTATCAGCATAGATTTCGCTAACGTTTTGTGCTCCACTAATCGAATTGACCCAGTTCTAGTCTTTAACCTACTTATTTAACTTTATGATCATTTCAAAGTATTAAATAAAGTCAATTATTCTGCTTAACGACCTCAACAGGATCCTTCAACCGACATAATTTGTTTCCAAGTGAGTTTATAGGTAAGAATACCGCTTTATTCCTGCCTTGTTAAAAATCCTAAGTGAGATTCCAGAAATTCCTTCTTTATATGGTATTATTATTGTTCCTTTGGGTTCCTAGTGGAATATAGAGCTTGAACAACACATCTCCACTTCCTTCTGTTTTATGCCGTCCTCTTCAGCTGGGTCCACGACTGCTCATAATCTTTCATCTCCTGTTCCCCAAACGATCTCCTCCATGTTACCCTTGCACTGACGACCCATTCGTCTTTTCTAATTGGGGTTCCACTTGAGGCATTGTGTGGCACACAGTGTCATTCAGTGGCCTCCTCAGCGTATGCCCAGTCTACCTCCATCTTCTTCTGCTTACTTGTTGATCAGTTTGTGTGCTGTTACTTCTCGGTGTTGTCAACTTTCTGTATATATTTGGTATTCACATCACATTTGTTGTTCTTTTTATTCTTATTCCTATAATCTTTCGAATGCATCCAAACATACGGGGAGTTTCAGTACCTCGACGACAAATGGGAAAGAAGTACAAGAACTATAAAAATCCCAGTTTCAAAGTTGTGGAGTTATATTTGATATTATTACGAAAAAATCTTGTGGTCGAAATATGATTTATCTAATAAATCAATCAATATGGAATTACATATTACCACAGTATTCAGGTTTCACCCACTGATATTGTTAACAAAAAAGGTACACATTAGGTACTGATGATAACGAAATAGTATCATATTTACTGTTTCAGTGTTTTATTGTCCATGTTTTTAAGGTAAAATATCTTAAATATAATCAGTATACTATTATATTATTATTGTTTCCTTTAATTCCTAGAGAAACATAGGGCTTCAGCCGCACGTCTCCATTGCGTTCAGTTCTCTGCTAGAGTTTTCACCTGGCTCCAAGTCTGACCACACGCTTTCATCTCCTCTTCACATGACCTCCTCCAAGTCACCCTCGCACTGACGACCAACTCGCCGGTTCCCTTTCGGGTTCCACTCGACCAATGGCTTGTCTAGTGATGTCACTTGATGGTTTCCTCAGAGTATGGCCAATCCATCTCCATTTCTTCCAGCGTATTTGTTTCGCAGTCGGTTCCTGGTTGGTTCGCTCATTGCCAGAGATCTCTGTTGCTGATCTTAGTGCAGTATATATACCAGCTAATTGATATCATACACTAGACCCTTGGGTGCCACACCTGAATGAGAAGTAACGAGTTGGATTTCCGAGGGAAACACGTGAAGTGGAAATGAA
The DNA here is from genome assembly GCA_944472155.2 of Trichobilharzia szidati. NCBI lineage: Eukaryota > Metazoa > Platyhelminthes > Trematoda > Strigeidida > Schistosomatidae > Trichobilharzia > Trichobilharzia szidati. Next base: position 74,574,639 of record OX235274.1, on the reverse strand, counting down.
AGCCTGTAAGTAGTCGTGAAAATAGCTAAAATGGCTATAGAAAACGGGATGAAATGGAAGGGTGTGTGGTGTTGAAGTCACTGTTTTTAAACATAGCAAAAGCAAATGTGTGTGCAGAATAATATGAAGTCATCATCTATTTCATCATTGGATTCTTTTCATCTGTTTACAACCTAAAAGTTGATCATGTAAATGTACACAGAATTTCGTCATACTTTTAAGGGTCAACATGATTTTCATTAAGAGTGTTCAGAAGTTCCACTTATCTAATTTATGAAGGAGGTCAAATTACAAAAAAATACAAACATACAAAGTTAATGGTCGGATGTATTGAAAATTGAGTTTCATTGTCAAGACAAGAGCAGACAAGTTTATGACTAGTAATAGTGTGGTGAGTTTAACTCAAGTCACAGAAACAAAAAGGACTAAATTACACTAGAGCAAAATAATGGGGTGGGGGAAGCAAAAGACCGCGTAATCAACTGAGACAAAATGATTAGACGCTGAGTCACCAAAAGCGAAAGAAGACTAATAAGTGAATCTTTCTGAACACAAAAGTCAGGTTTTAAACGTTTAATGGTGATTGCTTCGCAAATTTGAGGATAGTTGAGTTGCACTGTGTAATAATAATCTTGAAGGATTTCATGCTGTTCACCTCATGGCCCGTATCAACAAGATGTCTGGCGATAGCGCTGTTCAAAACATTTGTTCCCTTTAGATGTGAACTTTTTGGCAAATGTCCACAGAATCTGAGATATGCCCTTTTTCTGATCTCCCAGTGTAACTGCACCCATAGATACACGTAAATTTGTATACACAATTAGAGTTTTAATTCATGAATAATCCCCATTTAGACATTAATGAAAACAAAACACGTAGTTCAACGAAGAGTCTCTTTTCGGAGAATTCATTTTCTTAGCTGTACAATCGCAAATATATATGGGTTATTTTGTATGTATTTGTACATTAAGTTTGTCAAACGAAAATACAACTGGTTATGGTTGTTTTAACTAAACAGGTGAGAATTAGTAAGTTTTATGTGGAGTTACGTAATGCAAAAACGGTCAAAAAATTGGGTGTTAATGAAACTAGTGTAATAACAAAGGTGATGAGTTGTCACAAACAGTTGTTAAAAAAGAGTTACGTAATAATATGAACAGTTTGATGATTGAGTTGTACTCAGGATACACACAGAGACAAAGTAGAGAATACGAAATTATGTAATAGTTCTAAATGAATACAAGAATTATGAGCAATTAAAGAAACAGCAAACTAACAAAATTCAGTCGTCAGAAATCAACAAAGTTGTTACCATGATAGTAGAAGTGGTTGAGTAATTCTCTTTTGTATGCACAACTCCGGTTTTTCTATGTGAATGGTCAGAGCTTCAGCGATACAAAGAAGACGAAACCGTGTTGCATTTGGTAGGTTATCTTTGACTCTGTAGATTACTTTGAAGCAGGAGGCGTTTGTTGAGATGGAATAATCATTGTTA
>OX235274.1:74539434-74572646 GCA_944472155.2 Trichobilharzia szidati | reverse complement strand
ACATTTTACAGCCAGTATGAGAGTAAATAGAAGTTATAAATAATGTAAAATCAACCGCAAAAAAGAAGGCGAGACAGAAATAAATATGAGACGTCCTGTTCGTCTTCACATCCATGAACATAAACTGGCTGTCAAAACCAATGATATCCATTCCTCTCGTATTAATCCATACAGATAACTATGGCCAACAATTAGACTGGGGAAGTGTATAAATCTTTGACATAAGAAACACCAAAAATGTCCTGGAACTCCTAGAAGCCTAATACTCAGACGAATCTGGAATTCGCAGATAGATTAACCAATATGCATCAAATAATGGAGAAGAATTGTAGCTTAGGTGGATGATATTGAATTAATAGACAGAAGACAAGTAGTTCAGCGAAGAGTCTGTTTTCGGCGAATTCATTTTCATAGCTGTACAATCGCAAATATATATGGTTGTTTTGTATGTGTGTGTGTATATTACATTTGTCAAACGAAAGGAAGTAATGGCTGCATAAGGAGTGCAATAATAGAACACCTCGTCAACACTGGTCATTCCATCTCAACAAACGCCTCCTTCAAAGTAATCTACAAAGTGAAGAACAACCTTCCAAAGACAGTACGATTCCGTCTTCTTTGCATCGCAGAAGCCCTAGCCATAAAGCTAGAGGAACCAGAACTGTGCATACAAAAGAAAATTATTCAACCACTTCTACTCCTATGGTAACAACTGTGTTGATTTGACTTAACTTTTCTTTGTTTGTTTGTTTGGTTTGACTTAACTTTCATTTGTATGCTTATTTTTCTACTTAAGACCCTTGTGTAACTCCATATATTTTGTTTGTATGTCCACCCTGAGTACACCTCTTTCATTAAACTATTCATGTTCTTACTAACTCCTCTTTAACAATCGTTTGTGACAACTCATCACTTTTGTTACTACTCTCTTATGTCAACATCCAATTCATCTGAACTTACTGATTGTATTTTCGTTTGACAAATTTAATGTACACACACATACAAAACAACCATATATATTTGCGATTGTACAGCTATGAAAATGAATTCGCCGAAAACAGACTCTTCGCTGAACTACTTGTCTTCTGTCTATTGATATTGAATTAATTGCGTTCTCTAAGCTGGTTGATTTAATTGTGAAGCTTTCATCGTCCTGCTAGACAACATCTTCAGTGCAGGTTTTAGTGTAAAATGGACTTATTTCAGTTCCCTATGAATGATGTAATTATATCTCCTGACAACCACTGTCGTGCCTGGATGTTAATTTACATCTTTATTGATCATATTTTTATTGACTTTCTTGTCATGAGATTTGCTTTTTATTAGCTGGTAAATTTGATTTATAGAGGTAATGTGTTTGTTAATCTCTGTTTCGCTTGAGTACCAGGCTTCTAGGAATTCTCTGGCACTTTTGGTGTTTCCTCTGTTTAAAATCTTGAAATTATCCCAATCAAATTGGTGTCCATAATTATCTATGTGCATTGATATGAAAGAATATATATCATGTCTTTTCACAGCTGATTTCTATTCCTGGATTCTGATTCGAAGGGGACGCCCACTTTGACCGATGTAATGTCTGTTACAAATCATACAATTTATTTTATAAATGGTATTAATTTTATCTTCTTTTCCTGTTGGATCTTTCGGTTTGTACAATATCGATTCAAGTGATTAGACTGGCTTGTGTGCTATATCTATTTCGAACGGTTTCAATATTCTAGCTGTTATTTCAGAGATATTTTTGATATATGGTAGGATGAATTTTCTTGTGGTCTTTGATGTTGGCATGTTGTTGGTGTTATGAGTCGAGTTTAAACACTTTTCGATGAAATTGTGAAGACGATTAGTAGGTATTTTTCCTCCATCCTCTTCAACACAAGAGTGCAATAGTGTGTCTGAACTCTGTTAAACAATGTCTGCACATCCAGTCACGACTATGGTTGTCAGGAGATACAATTACATCATTCATGGGAAATTGAAATAAGTTCATTTTACACTAAAACCTGCACTGAAGATGTTGTCTAGCAGGACGATGAAAGCTTCAGAATTAGATCAACCAGCTTAGAGAACACAACTAAGTCAATAACATGCACCAAATTTATCAACTAATAAAAAAATATAAGTCACATGACAAAGAAGCCTATTACCAGGTCAATTAAGTGATCGATACTACAAATACAAATTAACAACTAATCACAATCAACATCATTGAGATAAACATTATGTCATTCACGGAGAACTTAAAAAGCTCACTTCATATTGAAGTTTGCATTGTAGTTGTTGTTTAGAATAACAGTGAAAGCTTCGAAAATAAACCATAATTACCCTAAAGTCATGGAGAAGCCGTAGCTGTGTTCTGTATGATTATTAAAGCCAGAGGATGTCATTCTGTATGACTATTTCAACGCCAACACCTACTATTGTCCTACTCCCTTTAGTTCTGTGTTTTCAATCATTTAGTTATCTTTTCTCGTCTTTACTTATAAAATATTATTTCAGTCTGTCTCTATTTCCACCCTGATCAAGTATCAAAATGGCTAATGTACAGCTATTGAGAGCGAAGACGTCCAACAGCCAACATCGTTGGACCTCTTGTTTTCTCGCAGATGTGTAGTATATCTTGTACCTATGATCACGTTAATTCCAATGAAATTGTAGATATCCTTTATAATTAATTCGTTTGGGGATAACGGACAGTTCAACTCTGTACACTATACTTGATTAATGAATGGTGTAATGTAGATTTCAAATTACTTGGAAACTTGTAGTCACTCGGCCAATAAATCTCTTTGATTGGACACTAGCCAGTAACTAGTGTGATGTGTCTAGTAGTTTGTTTGGTGCAGATTGAATTCTATCAGTCAGGTTTCCAATGTGACCACCATTCTAGGTAGCTCAAACCATCTAATACCATCAAATCAATGTGCACCGTGACAGCTAGCTACTTAGAATGGTAGCCACATTCCAAACCTGAATGACAGAATTCAATCTACACCAAACAAAGGACTAGACACATCACACTAATTACTGACTAGTGTCCAGTTAGAGTATCCAATACAGTTAGTCCTACAGGAAGGAGGTTAATCGCGAGCCCGAATAGCCCAGTAGTAACGTCTCTGACTGCAGTACTCACTGGGTGACACGGGTTCGAATCTCAGAAGAGACATGGGTTTCTTCGAGGTTTCAGATACGCCTTGGTGACTAGTGAGTGGCAACTAGCACGAAACCTAGTTGGAAGGCTTCCTGTGACCGATTTTCTCCAAATATCTAATATCAATGAATGTCCGTTCATTTTCATATGTAATGTTAATCAACCTACTACTCCTGCATGTTATTTTTCTTGGGGGGGGGGGGGGCTGGTTGAATAGCGCTCAATTTTGCATAACTTTTCATGATTTAGATGCAGTAAGTAAATGATGACTGACATTTGTCGGAGTATTTTCGTCTATCTGTGTACTTATCCTCTACTAAACTCAATGATTATAACAACATTCTGAGTAAATCCTTCCATCATCCCCTCCCCATAATTTCCTGTTAAACAGTGTTCTATGTCTGCTTTTGAGTATCTACTATACTATCCTTGATTTATTTTTTAAAATAAAATTTATGTTTCCAGACACCGTCATCTTTGACTGACAGTACCAGCCGACAGAGAACTACATCTTGCTCAAAATAAGAAATGCTGAAAACAACAGAACATAGGCTATCTGTATAAATCTCTTAATATTCCGCCTGATTTCTAAAAGTTTAAATGCCTTGCCTGCAGTCTCAGAGATGTTGAACATTGATGAGTAAATCTTCACAAAATGAAATCAACTGAAATCTAACTAAACTCATGTAGCCTTAATAATAATATTAAACCTGATATCAGTGTAATGGTTAGATGACTACTTAATCTAAATCACTGACTTCTTTCTGTAAGTGCTGATTCAGGCACTCCTTATACTTTTGTTAACATTGGTTGACATTAGTGGAAGTGTGAAGTTTGAACTCAAAAATTCATATTAGGCTAAGTCTACTGTCATTTATATACAATGCAGGGTAGTACACTAGACGCAGACTTGTTCTATTGAATGTTCAACCATCAGGTTTGGTTGAAAACACATTAAAATGAACGTAGAATGTTTAGAAAAAATGTCTAGTTATTTATTCATAGATTACTAGTGGGAATGATAACACGAAGTGTGCATCAAATTCATAAATCTCATAAAATGTCTGACATCTCCAAATAATATAGTTTCACAGAGACTCTACAAAGTTTCCTGAAATTGAACTAGTGGACTTCAAAGACTCCATTTACATCCAGGCAAATCACTGGAGATATAGGACTTTATATACATGGTCTGTGTCATTCCATGATGTCCAATACTTAGTCACCGTAATTAATCGCTAATAAGCAGTGGGTTTAAGCTGGTGTATTTATTTTAAAAAAGCAAGTGAACACTATTCCTAAATAAATTTCATTATAAACGGACCGCTAAAAATCAGGGAGTACTGGACGACTGTTTTGTCCCAGTCATGGACTCTCCAACAGTATGTACTCATAGCCTCGTCGGCGATAGAACCCAGGAACTTCCGGTTAATAGGCTAGCACAGTGTAGTTGAATAGTCAACTAATTCGTCTCGCAACATGAAGGTTTCCGATTTGATCCCCAGTAGGGTCATGAGTGTGTACTGTTAACCAGCCACAAAATAGGAAGGAACAGCTATCCAGTAATCCCTAATTGTCAATGGTCCATTCATGATAAAATCTAGCTAAGAACATTGATATAGGTCAAAGGACCCAGTTGACCTAACTAGACAAAATAATATCATTTACAAAATACCTTGCAATGACTGTGAGGTCAACTACATAGGTCAGACTAGTAGGTCAGGTGTAGTCAGCTTGTCGGAACATAAAAATTTAGCTAAGGTAAGAACAGTTGATCCCGAGAAGATAAGTAATTTAGAAAAAAGCTCAGCGATTGTATTGCATGCATCAACACACAACCACACAATAGGTTGGGGGGGGGGGGGGGTAAAATTCTAAGAAGTAATACAGGTAGGTGGAGAGAGAGTTTGTTTACTGTATCCTTGTTCATCGAGTCTACACGCAACATATGCAATAGGAATGACTCATCACTTATATCGGAAATATGGAAAATAAAACACGTAGATCAGCGAAGAGTCTCTTTTCGGCGAATTCATTTTCTTAGCTGTACAATCGCAAATACATATGTGTTATTTTGTATGTATGTGTACAATAAGTTTATCAAACAAAAATACAATTCAAGTATTGGTTATAGTTATTTAAACTAAACAGGTGAAGATTGGTAATTGGAGTTACGTAATATAAAAACGGGTCAAGAAAATTAGGTGTTAGTGAAATTAGGGTGTTAACAAAGGTGATCAGTTGTCACAAACAGTTGTTAAAAGAAGTTATGTAATAATATGAATAGCTTGATGAGTGAGTTTTACTCAGGATGCACATAAGAAGAAGGTAGATAATACGAAATTACGTAAGAGTTCTGAATAAATACAAGAATTATAAGCAATTAAAGAACAGGCAAAGAAACAAAATTAAGTCATCAAAATCAAAAAAATCAAATCAAAAAAGATGCTGCGAAGACAGTATAAGTGGTTGAGTAATCCTCTTTTGTATGCACAGCTCCGGTTTTTCTATGTGCATGGCCATAGCTTCAGCGATACAAAGAAGGCGAAACCGTATTGCCTTTGATAGGATGTTCTTGACTCTGTAGATTACTTTGAAGGTGGCGTTTGTTGAAATGGAATGATCAGTGTTAACCAGGTGTTCAATTATCGCACTCCTTATTGCACCCGTATTGCCTTTTCGCAACCATGGTGGATAGTGTTCTTGAATCCTCTTGGACAGGATGCGCGTCGAACGACCGATGTACCTGGCTCCACAGCAGCAGGTGAACTGATATATGCACATTGAGGAGGTCAGATGTGAGATCTTGTCCCTGAGGCTTCTGCAGATCAGTGGGCGACTGGAGAACACTATTCTTAGCGTTGCTGCAAAGAATGTTCTTCTCAGAGATGATGTGATCCTTCTCTTGAGAATACCGCTTACTAAATCTCCTTTGAAATCCAGGTTCTTATAGAGTTTCTTTTTTGGCGCAATTAAAGTTTCGTTTCTCCGAATTCTTGGTTTGATGTTTTTGTCGATGAATCTTATTGTATATCCATTTTGGATGAAAATTTCTCTTAGAATATCTAATTCCGTTTCCAGAACGTCGGGACTACAGATGCGTCGGATGCGCGTGTCAAGTGATTTAATTAAATTTCGCTTTTGTTGAATGGGTACCCGGCAATAGAAGCTTGTTAGTTGACCATTCCAAGTAGGTTTTCTATGGATCGACCTTCTTAGGCTTTCATCAGTTATTCTTGTTAGTTCCACATCAAGAAACGGAATTTTTGACTCGTTTTCCATTCCAAGAGTGAATTTTATTGCTGGATGGCAACAGTTAAATGTCTTCAGCAGTAGATTGAGGTTATTGTTGTTGTCACAAATAATGAATATGTCGTATCTTTTATACAGTCGCAAATTGTCAATGCTTGACTTTAGTGGACCTTTATCGAGGCTTGCGACGAAGCAATCTGATAGTAGTGGACCCAACGGAGATCCTATTACAATACCATGTTTTTGTCTGTAGATGGTGTCGTTGAATGTGAACTGGACGTTCAGAGTGCATCTCAATAGTAATTCCTTCAAATATGTTGTTGGTATTCCAATATTGAGATGGTTGTTATCCATATATTTGCATATGAAGCAGACCGTTTCCGTGAGTGGGACATTGGTGAAAAGTGACTCAGTATTGAAGGACAGCATAATTTTGTTAGGTACATTCATATCTTGCATGCAGTCGATGAACTGGAAGGTGTCATGGAGCGAGTGCGTACATAATTGTTTCCTTACAGGTTCCAGAATATCTGCTAGCCATTTTGCAATAGAGTGGTAAGGGGAACCTGATATATCCAGAATTGGACGAAGTGGGAGACCAACCTTGTGTACCTTCGGTAGACCGTAAAGTCTTGGTATTATTGAACCTGTTGACCGGATCCGGTCATAGATATCCTCACTGATTAGTTGACTGGCCTTCATTCTCTTCAAGACGTCTGTGAGCTGCTTCTCAATCTGTTCCGTTTTGTTTCTTTCATTGGAAGGCTGGGAAAATTTATCTTCATTCGACAGTATATCGTTCATTTTCTCACTGTAGTCTTTTCAGTTCAGAAGCACTACACCAGCACCCTTGTCGGGGCGCGTTATTAGCAGTTTTTCTATGTCAATGGCCATAGCTTCAGCGATACAAAGAAGGCGAAACCGTATTGCTTTTGTATTTTTGTTTGACAAACTTAATGTACACATACATACAAAATAAAACATATATATTTGCGATTGTACAGCTAAGAAAATGAATTCTCCGAAAAGAGACTCTTCATTGAATTACGTGTTTTGTTTTCATTAATGCCTGGATGGGGATTATACATGATTTGAAACAAACCCATTGAAGTACTTAGAACAATTCTGACTTCCTCCGAAATACAGCTTTACTGAATGTAGGTATATGTGTATACGTATATATATATATATATATAAGCAGAAAAGTTGTGTCTTGCTTCATTAGTAAAATGGCTATCTAGAAAGTTATCGTAAAATCCCAGAAACAGATAAAGTATATTTTACTTTTGGCCTAAAAGGTCTCTTTTCTTATATGAAGCGAAGAATAAAATTACATTCATTTACTAATCTACTTATAAGTAGTTCACTTTAGTAAATGAAATAATATTTGGAAGTAGGTTGTATATAGCCAACTGTCGTCTGTTTTTTAAGTCTGAGATAACGTTTGATTAACTGAATGGCATTATTAAGTGTCAGTCATCGGAATAGGAAATGAAAATACAATGTAGCCCGTGATTTTATTTCACCTCTACTTACTACCACGAAGTGAGATGGACAGATGTTGAAAACGGGCGATAACTAAATCACAATACTGATATTATAGAGTACATACCAGTGGATTGAATGATAACAGTGGGATTTGTTACAGTTTTATCATAATATTAGACTACTCTTATTGAACTAAAAAACAGTAATTACAAGGCAAGCTTGCATACCATTCAGCCACTGGGACCCGATTCAGTGGCCAGCCCATGAATTCTAACTTCTACCAATTCATGATTTAGCGCGACCACTTACTAATGACATTAATTGGAAATCCATCCAATCCTTACAAACCAACTCTTGAAAATTAATATGATGCTCGCTGGCGACTTGCTACAGGACGGGATTTCCTGGAGTTCTAGTGAGAATTCGTGACCAGTGAGGTCCAATCAGTCAAGTGTGAGGATGGATTTCCAACCGATGATATTGGTTGGTGGTAGCGCTAAGTCATGAATTGGTAGAAGTTGGAATTCATGGGCTGGCCAGTGAATCGGGTCCCAATGGCTGAATGGTATGCAAGCTTGCCTTGTAACCGGAGAATCCTGGATTCGAACCCTGGCATTGGGTGCGTACTGCCGATGATTCCCAAACTAGGCTGATGAAACAGCTAGCTGTTCAGTAATCCCTGGTTTTCAATGGTTCTCTAACTGATATCAATCAGTGGTCAAACTCGTGATACTTTGTAGTTAAATTCAGCTTAGCACGTTTTTCACACATACAAAAAAATAATAAATCAACAGAAAGGGTAGGGAGGAATGACAAATTACTGTCTATAAGTAAGAGAGTGATCATAAGTGTACAGTAATAACGATAATCTTATTGAGGCGATCCTTTCCTTTTAGTATGATTACAATTCAGTTATTGATAAGGTCACATAAGAAAACCTGAAAAATATGAAAGAAAAAATAGGGTATGTTTAATGTCGGTGGCACAGTGGTTAGGACTCTCGTCGACCATGCACATGGTCCGGGGTTCGATCCCCTGCCGGCGCACACCCGATATCTATGGTCGGCCTGCAAAATTGGGCTACCGATATCACATGCTGAAAATTCCATACTTGTACCAAAAATACGGTGTGGAATCAAGCTATAATAAATAAAAAAGTAAATTCCTTAGATGAAAAAATATACTTGTCTTGAGTGGGATGTGACGAATTTCGATTACAGTTCACGGTGTGGTCACTGTTTACGGTTTGTCATCCCTTTTGAGGTAAAACACAGACGGATGTCTGGGTTTATGTATACAAGTGCTTACTCTTCAAACACAAAGGTTATTATTTCAGTATTTATCAAGCATGCACGTGAGTAACATATTTGGAGTTAAGTATTTGTTCATTTTTATTATTAGATAGAGAGGCTCAACATTATGTGTCAGAATTCAGTCCAGGAATGGCTACATTTACTGCAAAGCATCTTATATACCTGAGTGTTGCTATGAAATTAGTATTCCGTTAGCAGAGTCTCGCTGCTCGTCGAGAATAAAGGGTGGACAGTAAATTGGTAACAACTATAAATAACAGCCTTTAACTACGGAGGGACCGAACTCCGTCTGATTTCCAAAGGAAGTATCAGTCATTTAATTGAATTTTAGATTTTTCCGTCGATTGATTGAACCGAAGTGCTCGGTCGTGGGAACATCATCAATCACATCCAGATGACGAGTCCCAAATAGGACGAAATGAGCATCCTGGATTCTACTGCTTGTCACCGTCCACCAATTGAAGTATCAGTCGTTTGATGAAGTTAGTCAATGAATGACGACGGAATGTAAATAGTTTCTGTTATATTTGGGACCCATCATACTCAAAAGCAACTTTCCGTTGTCTCCGTAATCAAATTCCAAGAGACTATCTCTGGAAGTATACTTACTGTGGAATTCCAAATACTGGCGTTAGTGTTTGGTTGGTGCAATAACAGATATAAGTAATTTCTTACTTCAATAAGAGAATTGTTTTGGAAGCGAACATATTCAGTCATCCTGTCTACTTCACACTTTGGCATAAATGTACTGTGGACTAGCTAATTAGAATTCCCGTTTCCCAATTTAGTTGCATAAACGCTCGGATTGTAATTCGTTCTTGGTTTTTGGAACGTTTATTTGTGGTTAAGTCTCTGTTTCTGCCTCTGTCTAATAGTGCTGTCGGTCTTACTGACATTTTACTCCAAGTTTTTGAAGTTTAGCATTAAATGGGCTGTTAATTTTGGACAAATGGACCTCTCACTTTTGAAAGTAACATTTTCTTACTGTTATTCCATTCCATTTACTTTTACAGAATTCAACTCCAGTTAAATTTCTCGTTTTTCATTTGGAGGCAGAAGGCAGTATAACTGAATCCCAAATAATTGGATTATACGGAGTGGATTATGTGCATACAACAACACTGCAAACCCTTTACAGTCTATGTCTACTGGTTGAGAATGGTCATTGTTTGAATTCTGTCTACACAAGGAGCGTGGTAAGCGGAAATATTTCTAATATCACATTTCTAGATACTTATGAAAATTGTTAAAATTCTGTAGAGCTTTACAGAAAGTTTTGTCAGAAGAATAAGAACCTAGACAGCAGCAACAACATGTTGCCTGGTAATCGACGAACCAACCCAGCAGGAACCGATTGTGCAACAAATACGCTGGAAGAAATGGAGGTGGAGCGGTCATACTCTGAGAAAACCATCAAGTGACATCACACTCCAGGCCATCGTTCGATTTGAACCCGAATAGGAAACGGCGAGTTGGTCGTCAGTGCAAGGGTGACATGGAGGAGGTCATGTGAAGAGGAGATGAAAACGTGTGGGCAGACTTGGAGCCAGGTGAAAACTCTAGCAGTGAACCGATCGCAATGGAGACGTGTGGCTGAAGCCCTATGTTCGTCTACGATTTAAAGGAAATTATAATAATAATATGACTGTACGTCTGTGTGCTGAATCTAGGGAAATTAAGATTGAAATATGCTAAAGGCTTCAGAAGTGCGATCTTCTGTCATTAGTTGAATAGTCATCCCGAAACTGACATTTTAAAGAAGAATTTAGTTCTAATCTACCAAATATCACTGTAGCTGCTGCAGTTAAATGGTTGTGAGTTCATCAGATAGAAATTAATGTTAGTCTTCACCCACTATGGTGAAATTTTTAAATCTTATTTGAATTTTTTCATTACTTTAACTTGAGTTAGTTTTCGCAGTGTCATTTCATACCCTGTAATTGATATTTTGTCTTCATCTACACGATTGACACAAATATTTGACCTTTATTCAACTTACTAATTTTCATTTCAGATTACAACCTTCACGTAAAATGTGCTGTTAATTTTACACCTCTAATTAATGTCCAATTTCTATTTCTCACTCTGGGATGCTCTTGTAACTTCTGCATATAAACCAACATGTTTATTAACACCTATCACTTTTCCATTTTACTGTTCGATTACGTAATGTTAGAAGGCCATCATCCTCAAGCCTATTAATTAGAGTATCTGGCTATTTAGTGTATTGATAATAAAGTTGTAATTGCATACAAGTTTATGCAATGGATAAATTACATGGTGAAATAGTATAATTTTTAGAAGTTAGAATTCATGGAGTCCCAGTGCCTTAATGGTCTACAAACTAGCCCGCATTATAACCAGAAGACCCTGGCTTCAAACCCTGGTGTTGGGTACATTCTGATGAAGAGTCCCAAACTAGGACGGAGGGAACAGCTGTTCAGTACTCCCTGCAGGTTTTCCAATGGTTTTATAACTGACGTCAGCTCATGATGAAATCCTGTAACCAATCAATCAAATCCCTATAAATCAATACTTGAGTATTATTTTCAGTTGATTTCACAAATATAGCTTCAACTATTAACATGTCTAACCACCCTGTCAGTTTATACTTTTTAAGATTGTCATCATGCCCCACCCATTGTATACTTTTTTGTAGTTGAATATAGTGCTATATGTGAACTATATCCTAGATTTCTGATTTGATTAAAGTTTATCAGCATAGATTTCGCTAACGTTTTGTGCTCCACTAATCGAATTGACCCAGTTCTAGTTTTTAACCTACTTATTTAACTTTATGATCATTTCAAAGTATTAAATAAAGTCAATTATTCTGCTTAACGACTTCAACAGGATTCTTCAACCGATAAAATTTGTTTCTAAATGAATTTATAGGTAAGAATACCTCTTTATTCCTGCCTTGTTAAAAAAATCCTGAGTAAGATTCTGGAAATTCCTTCTTTTTATGGCATTATTATTGTTCCTTTGGGTTCCTAGTGGAATATAGAGCTTGAACAACACATCTCCACTTCCTTCTGTTTTATGCCGTCCTCTTTAGCTAGGTACACGATTGCTCATAGTCTTTCATCTCCTCTTCCCCAAACGATCTCCTCCATGTTACCCTTGCACTGACGACCCATTTTTCTTTTCTAATTGGGGTTCCACTTGAGGCATTGTGTGGCACACAGTGTCATTCAGTGGCCTCCTCAGCGTATGCCCAGTCTACCTTCATCTTCTTCTGCTTACTTGTTGAGCAATTTATGTGGCGTTACTTCTCTGTGTTGTCAACTTTCTGTATATATTTGGTATTCACGTCACATTTGTTGTTCTTTTTTATTCTTATTCCTATAATCTTTCGAATGCATCCAAACATACGGGGAGTTTCAGTACCTCGACGACAAATGGGAAAGAAGTACAAGAACTATAAAAATCCCAGTTTCAAAGTTGTGGAGTTATATTTGATATTATTACGAACAAATCTAGTGGTCGAAATATGATTTATCTTATAAATCAATCAATATGGAATTACATATTACCACAGTATTCAGGTTTCACCCACTGATATTGTTAACAAAAAAGGTACACATTAGGTTACTTACAGTTGATAACAAAATAGTATCATATTTACTGCTCAGTGTTTATTGTCCTTCTTTTGTTCAGGTTCACTAAAGGAGGAGGTTGTAAAGTGAAAACTGTTATAAAGTTCACCAGTTCTTGATTTACAAAAGTATCGATAGGTGTCTGAGTGCAGTATACTATTATTATTATTGTTTCCTTTAATTCCTAGAGAAACATAGGGCTTCAGCCACACGTCTCCATTGCGTTCAGTTCTCTGCCAACGTTTTCACCTGGCTTCACGTCTGCCCATATGCTTTCATTTCCTCTTCACATGACCTCCTCCAAGTCACCCTCTCACTGACGACCAACTCGCCGCTTCCCTTTCGGGTCCCACTCGACCAATGGCTTGTCTAGTGATGTCACTTGATGGTTTCCTCAGAGTATGGCCAATCCATCTCCATTTCTTCCAGCGTATTTGTTTCACAGTCGGTTCCTGGTTGGTTCGCTCCCAGAGATCGTTGTTGCTGATCTTAGTGCAGTATATATACCAGCTAATTGATATCATACACTAGACCCTTGGGTGCCACACCTGAATGAGAAGTAACGAGTTGGATTTCCGAGGGAAACACGTGAAGTGGAAATGAAAGCCTGTAAGTAGTCGTGAAAACAGCTAAAATGGCTATAGAAAACGGGATGAAATGGAAGGGTGTGTGGTGTTGAAGTCACTGTTTTTAAACATAGCAAAAGCAAATGTGTGTGCAGAATAATATGAAGTCATCATCTATTTCATCATTGGATTCTTTTCATCTGTTTACAACCTAAAAGTTGATCATGTAAATGTACACAGAATTTCGTCATACTTTTAAGGGTCAACATGATTTTCATTAAGAGTGTTCAGAAGTTCCACTTATCTAATTTATGAAGGAGGTGAAATTAAAAAAAAAATACAAACATACAAAGTTAATGGTCGGATACGTCGGAAATTGAATTGCATTGTCAAGACAAGAGGAGACAAGTTTATGACGAGTAATAGTTTGATAAGTTTAACTCAAGTCACAGAAACAAAAAGAATTAAATTACAGTAGAGAAAAATAATGGGGGGTGGGAAGCAAAAGACTGCGTAATCAACTGAGACAAAATGATTAGACGCTGAGTCACCAAAAGCGAAAGAAGACTAATAAGTGAATCTTTCTGAACACAAAAGTCAGGTTTTAAACGTTTAATAGCGATTGCTTCGTAAATTTGAGGATAGTTGAGTTGTATTGTGTAATAATAATCTTGAAGGATTTCATGCTGTCCATCTTATGGCCCGTATCAACAAGAAGTCTGGCGATAGCACTGTTCAAAACATTTGTTCCCTTAAAATGTGAACTTTTTGGCAAATGTTCAGAGAATCTGAGATATGCCCTTTTTCTGATCTCCCAGTGTAACTGCACCCACAGATACATGCAAATTTGTATACACAATCAGAGTTTTAATTCATGAATAATCCCCATCCAGACATTAATGAAAACAAAACACGTAATTCAACGAAGAGTCTCTTCTCGGAGAATTCATTTTCTTAGCTGTACAATGGCAAATATATGTGTATATATCGGGTTATTGTATATGTTTTTGTACATTAAGTTTGTCAAACTAAAATACAACTGGTTATGGTTATTTTAATTAAACAGGTGGGAATTAGTAAGTTTTGTGTGGAGTTACGTAATACAAAAGGGTGAAGAAAATTGGGTATTAATGAAACTAATGTAATAACAAAGGTGATGAGTTGTCACAGACAGTTGTTAAAAGGGAGGTACGTAATAGTATGAATAGTTTGATGTCTGAATTGTACTCAGGATACACATAGGGACAAAGTAAAGAATACGAAATTACATAAGAGTTCTAAGCGAATACAAGAATTATAAGCAATTAAAGAAACAGGCAAACAAGCAAAATTGAGTTGTCAGAAATCGACAAAGTTGTTACCATGATAGTAGAAGTGGTTGTGTAATTCTCTTTTGTATGCACACCTCCGGTTTTTCTATGTGAATGGTCAGAGCTTCAGGGATACAAAGAAGACGAAACCGTGTTGCATTTGGTAGGTTATCTTTGACTCTATAGATTACTTTGAAGCAGGAGGCGTTTGCTGAGATGGAATGATCAGTGTTAACCAGGGGTTCAATTATCACACTTCCTATAGCACAACTGTTGCCTTTTGGCAACCATGCTGGATAGTGTTCTTGCATGCTCTTGGACAGGATGTGCATCGAATGACCGACGTGAGTGCCTCCACAGCAGCAGGTGAACTGATATATACATTGATGCCGTCCGATCCAGACTAGCTGAACTGGAACAGAATGTCTAAATGAACAAGCACGTGCTTTACGATTTGACTGTTCATGAAAGTACGTCATTCGAGCACTACGCCTTTACAGTTACAGATAAGAGAAAGGGTGACATCATCACAAAACTTAACCAGAGTCTAAAATCCGTCACCGAAGAAACAGCTTTCCTGTCTCGTCCTGAGAAATATGTATTCTAAAGAGTTGGTTTGTAAGGTTTAAATTTGTTTTTACTAGTTTGACCACGGACTGATATCAGCTAGAGAACCACTGAAAATCAGGGAGTACTAGAGAGCTGTTTCATCTTAGTTTGGGAATCATAGTTATTACGCAACCTATGTATGTATTCAGTTATTCTGATGTCTCACTTTCGCCGATTCGAATGCAACTCTTGTCGCTTGGGTCGAAATTTT
The DNA here is from genome assembly GCA_944472155.2 of Trichobilharzia szidati. Taxonomy (NCBI): domain Eukaryota; kingdom Metazoa; phylum Platyhelminthes; class Trematoda; order Strigeidida; family Schistosomatidae; genus Trichobilharzia; species Trichobilharzia szidati. The sequence goes on along the minus strand of OX235274.1, from coordinate 74,557,147 downwards.
GTGATGCACCGTCAAAAGTAAATGACTTGAACACCAAAGTCCAATTCGAGAATCTGATTAGTCAGATGAATGATCTGGTCCCAATCTCATATGACAGTACAGAACATTTCAAATCAACTATTTTGAATTGCTGCCTCGATTACATCAAGAAAAAACCTAGTCTTCGTAATATTCTCTCAAAAGAATATCGAAAGCAACTCAAAGAGTTGAAATCAAATGAGGACCTGATAATAACTCAACCATACAAAGATTCTGGAATTGTTCTGCTCAACAAGTCAGACTATTTGAAGAAACCCTTGATAATTCTATCTGATGGCAACAAATTGCAAAATCAGACGATTCAAAAAGATCCAGCTGAACAGACGGAGCTCTAGCTAACCAAATTATTGAAAAAAATTAAAGATGAATCAATTATTAATACAGAACTATATGAACAACTTCACCCATCTGGTTCCACATCACCACGAATGTACGGACTACTCAGAGTGCACAAAAAGAACGTCCAACTCCGCTCAATATTAGATATGATTAATTCGCTATATCACCTAATCGCAAAGTGGCTGGTAGAAATTCTTGGACCAGTGAAAGAAAAGTTATCGAGGTACAACTTCCGCGAAACATTTTCTTTCGTTGATTCAATTAAAAATGTCAACCTCGCAGATGAAAACATGGTCTCTCTCTCTTCACCAATAATCCAATGGCAGAAACCATATATTTTCTGTGTGAATTCCTCAAATGCAACAGCATAAATGTCGGCATACCGATCCATTATCTAAAGGAGCTGTTTCTTCTTTGTACCTTCAACATCCACTTCAGATTCAACGACGAATTATGCAGGCGAATAGATGGCGTAGATATAGGCTCTTGTTTGGGACCCCTCTTGATCGACTGTTTCATGGCCAGCGTCGAAAACAACTTCTTGTTACCGACTATTACTGACCTCCATCCTTACAAGAGATATATTGATGATACTTTCATCATTTGTGATGCGAACCTGGACCTGGAAAACTTTCTTCAAACCTTTAACAATGCCCACCAAAACATCGACTTTTTCTCTTGAAGCTGATTCAGACAGAATGTTCCAATTCCTCGATGTTCATCTGAGAAGAAACGCCTACAACTCTCTGAAAAGGTCCATATACAAAAAGTCTACATGGAATGGACACTTCATCAGTTTTAAAAGCTTCATACCTCTAAACAGAAAGAGGGACCTTATATACGATCTTTCCTCGAGGATTCGGAAGATATGCAGTGAGGAAGTAATTGACGAAGAACTGCGTAATCTCCGAGTAACCTTGATGGAAAACGGTTTTCCACCTAGGTTCATAGACAAGAATCTAAAATCAAAGAAAACTTCTGAACAAGTCTAATCCATCCCAAAGAAGATGCTTCTCCTTAAACTAGAACTTAAAGGTGACACTGAGGCAGAAATCCTTCGGAAACTCATTTGCAAATCCCTGAGGGAAATATATTTCGTCGCAAGCCTACGACTGACGTTTTCCTGCAAGAAACTGTTCAACCAGAACGCGAAAGACAAGCTGTCGTATTGGGCCACTCCAACGTGCATATACCAGTTTACTTGCTCTTGTGGAGCTGAGTACATCGGCCGTACCATGCGCCGACTTGAAAAACGCGCTCGTGAACATTATCCAGCCTGACTAGTAAAAGGAGAACGAAAATGTGTATATAGTTCAGCGACAGAACATCTCGTCAACTTAAGACATTCAGCGCCTTTCAAAAAATCCTTCAAAATCATGTACAAGATTCGACCAAGCCCATCAAAGGGAGTAAAATCAAGACCATAGCCGAGGCACTAGCCATCATAAACAGGTAATTCTTTTAATAGTGACTATCCCATTACCTTTCTTATCTAAACTTCCTGTTTATTCATGTTATTTTTAAGTTTTTCTTAATCCCTATTTACCTTACCATATTTTCATATCCGAACTCCCTGCCTATTTTATCATTTTATTATTTGTACTTATGAAATCCCCAATTGCATAAACAATTATTCGTCACATTAATTATTATCCCACTAGATTTTTTATCCAACCATCCTGTATATTTTGTTGTTTCTACATTTCTAACCCCTAATTGCACAATATGTTAATCTTCGCAGTAATTATCATACTAGTTTGTTTGAGTTGTATCCGTTCCTCCCACTGTTCATTATGGTATTTTAATTCCTAATTGTGATTTTATTAATTTGCCCCTTGACCGGAAATTATTCAAGAACTTCGTCATCCATTCATTATGTAATTTTACTAATTTGAACTCTGACCTGAAACATTTCTAGGATTATACTACAATCTATCTACCTTACTATATTCTGTATCTGATCTTCGCGTTTATTACACATTGTAATTCTATTAATTTGACCTCTGACCGAAAATGATATTGTCTAGACACGTAGAAGATCATCTTACAATATGGTCGGCGAAAGGGGAGATTAGACTAACCAACATCTGAATTCTTAAAAACCTTGTTCCTATTTAATTATTCCTTCAGAGTTGTTCGAAGGGTTTCTCACTACATGAACATGAACGCACAATGAAAACTCTTGCTATACACAAGGAAAACTCTGGACTGTGTATACACAAGTGGTTTATCAAATCCCTTTTACCACTGCGGTCTTGAACTTCTCCTTTTTACAACTAGTAGAGTAACTTGGTAAGTAATCCATATTCAAAAGAATGATTAGTGAACAAAGAATATTCTTCTCGATAACTTCATCATCTGGTTCTACAGTTCTATATACATAATAGTGAATGAATTAGTGTTACTAACAGCATTAATGCTGTTTAAATAATGTAGAATCAATAATAGTAATTGTATTTAACAGCTCAGCTGCGCTTTTAGAGCGAGTTTTATCGACCGTTGCTGTAGGAACTTGATTTTTCATGCTTGGGAATATCCATCAGTTTGGCTGAGTAAAGGTGTAATGAGAAGCGTCATCAGCTCGATACTAGAACACATGATCCAAACTGACCACGAAGCTAATATTGAAGAGTCCTTCTCCATCATCCATAGGGTACCAAACAAATTGCCAAAACTATCTAGGTACCGCTTGCTCCAGACAGCAGAAGCTATCACGATTCACTTGAAACAACCGGTACTTTGTGTGCAGGAGAAGTAAGTCCAGACACTACTACTTCCCCCGGCTGGCCTTCAGTGGAGACTATAAATTCATGAATTTGTATTATTATTTTTCCTAATTTTTCTGATATTTAGTGTATTGTTATGTTGATGCTATCGAACTGTAATCCACTGATATTATTATCGATTCGATGTTATTTAAACATCATTAGTATTGTTAATAACACTAATTCATTCACCATTATGTATATATAACTGTAGAACCTGATGAAGAAGGAGTTATCGAGAAGAATATTCTTTGTTCACTAACCACTCTTTTGAGAAAATTTTAATGGGCGTTTTTGAATCAGTTAATCCATAATCACTTGGTTTTTCCTTCCTATTCTTTCTTTTCAAAATCCTTACTTTAAGATATACTTTATAAATAGTCTAAGTTGCTTACTCTTTTGAACAATGCTCCTGTTTCCTGGGGCTTACAGCTTTCTAATGATAATCATTTATGAGCAATATTCAGCACTTATTGTTTTCAGATTACATAATCTTTCATTCTTGACAAGTAATTTCAAATATTTTGTTACCAACTAATATCAAAAACTGACCTTTATAAGCATTTTCTTGACATTTCAGAACACTATGTAACTGTACAGTTTTGAAGTGAAGTTAAGAGAAGAAAATTCTTTCCTGACTTATGTCTTTTCAAAAATAATTACCCTATATAAAAGCCTGTTTTAAGTTAGGATTAATGTAGATAAAGCGATGAGTAGTTAAATGTATCCTAAAAGTAAGAAATCTTGGTATTCACCACTGAAGACAAAGAAAAATGAACTTTTGTATAAGAGTTTACCCTCAGACTCTTGTAAGGGACAGGTTGTGCTGGTCATATGACACGTAGTATACTAGTCTTATTAAACACAGTATACCCACTTAATCAATGCCTAATTCTCAAGTACCGACAATAAAACTTAAATTAAAAAGGCTCAGTTATTTAGACAAACGCTTTAATGAACGGCATATTTAAAAATAGAATATCGTCCTTTCTCATGCATATTGTAACTTATTGTATGATCAATGATTTCTCACGGCTGTGAGGCGACTTTATTCTGGTAAATAAAATGTTTCAATATCATGTGTCGTTTTCCTAATAAATGTGCAGTACCTTACATTCACAGGCCAGCCTTTGTCTTTTGATATTTGTTTCTCACAGAAAGTTAACCTTGCATCTCTTTGTGGCTCTGTCAGATTATCCATATGCTAATTGTATCCGCCTACGCAAAGCCTTTGTTCTCATTTTCTCACCACCAATATTGGAGACATAAACATTGAAGTCAATTACTGTCTGTCAACTTTGGCTAGCAGCCAGCTCTCGCCACACAACAACTGGTTAATGCACACGATACTTGTAGCATAGAGGGGACTGTAATAGAAACTAGGTTTAACACAAAACTCCTAGGTATAGTTCTATCCTCTGACCTTACTTGGTCATCGCATATTTTATCGATCGCCAATAAGATGTCCCGTCTAAGCTATTACATTAAGAAGCTAGACTTATCTGGAATCACTTAAACTCTGCTTTTACAATTTGTCAATTCTTGTTTCTTACCTATTGTAGTTTACTGCTCCCCCTTAGTCTTCCCTGGTCTACTGAAAATGGACTATGTCATTCTGATAAGAGTATTAAAAGTTGTCAGTAGGGCAAGTGGTGTGCGACTTAGTAAGTTTATCACTAAATTAGTTAATAGACATCTAAACTCACCCAAGAAATGGTCTAAATTTATATTGTCTGACCCTTAAAACCCCCTCTGTTCTCAACTCTCCCCTTGCTGCATCTCATCTGGTAGAACCAGAAGTCAGTACAAAAGATTATATGTTCGTACTATCAAGTATAGGAACTTAACGATACTATATTTGGCCCGTGTTCTATGCGATAGAAACAAATATAAAGCGTGAAATTTATGAATTACTATGTTGTTAGCTAAATAACTGACCCTTTAATTATCTCCTATTTGTAACCTATGGTTACACCACCTCAATTAACTAACAATCTTAGGTACTAACCTTATTATTATTTACAATTTTTTAGGTAAATATATGACTACACTGCCACTGCAAATACCAAATGAGAAGTGCCATTAACAATCTTGTAATATTATTTTTATAAGTGTTTTTTGATGTTATTCGGTAAAATTAGATGCAATAATGTACCAAATGCTGAAAATTCCACACTGTATCATTAGTACTGTTTTGGAATAAGGCAAACTATTATTATTATTACTATCAATATTATTATTATTATTATTATTATTCAGATGATAAAGACACCATATCAATAATAACAAACACTAGTCACCATCAATGCGGGAAAGTTAAAGGGAGTCGTCTCTTTCACTAACTTACCTAGGCACCTACTGGTGACACAGATGAGGATATCAAAGCCAAACAGGACTAAAACAGCAAGGCAAGTGTTCTCATTGCTGCAAATCAATTTGAGGATCCGAAATTTTAACACCGACATATAGTCAGTGCTTCTGTATGCTTCAGGGACTTGATACAACCATCACCGAAAGCGCTTCCAACAGGCTACTGTAGAGTTTCATCAGCTACTGCCTTCGCTGAATACTCAATCCTAAAGCCAAGCTAAGATTTTCTGATAGTGGAATAAGAATTATTTTGTGTCTTCTGGTTTTATGATTTCGCCTATATTATTGATTTAAGGCTAATTTAAATAGTCTCAGTATCGCTATGATTCCAGTTGATAAGCAAAGCCTAGACAAACATGTTGTGAGCCTGTTGCCAAAATATAATATGGCCTCTTCGACAGTTGATATTACTGAGTGAACTTATGCGTGGATATAGTAATAAGGATGCAATGGACAGTTCAACCTATATGCTAAATACGGTTATCCGTCGTCAGTGATACCTTCTGCTTCACTGAGCCACGTAAATATCATAAGACGAAGACTGGCCTGTGTGACTGTTAGGATACGATTTTATTAGGAAAAACACGTCATATTTATATATTTTTTTTACTACATTAAAGTCGACCCAGGGCAGTAGAAATATATTGTTCTGATTGGTAGGTGATTCGGCTAAATATTCTGATTGGCTGGCGATCTAATATCAATCCGTGATCAACTCGTAAAAACAAAACTAATCCTTACAAACCAACCACAGAAAAAGATCTGACTAAGACCACGATGAATCACATGATGAGTCATAATATGATTACTGTTTTAAGCCGATTACTATCAGAACAGCTAGTGTGTTGACAAACAGACACCAATGAATGTATCACTCATCGTTATGACAGTTGTGAATTGCCTGTAATGACTGAAGTGAACGGATGATCGGCTCAGCACGTAGCTCATCTGGTGGAGCGGATAGTTGGTAATCTGGAGGCTATGATTTCCGACACTGCAGCTATTTAGATTTTAATTTCATTCCCGTCTGTTACCCATCGCATCGATGATAACTGGCCGATTCCAGACTACGGAAGATAATCTGCCCATCAATTTTAATTTCACTAATACTAAGCAGCAGGACGAAGAGAAAACTAATATGGACAGTTTTCCACATCAGATGAAATTTGCTTAACGGAATCATTATGCGAATACAATCAATCCTCTGAGACTTTTTTTGAGTGTATGTATTCAAATCCCATTACATAGACTTACAGATGAACGCAGCTCAGTATCCTTGATCTTTTAATTCACAGGACAACTAAATATATGTAAATATTGTATTAAACAACTCACTGTACACACAGATATATTACCATGTACAAACACCCAAATGTGGACATTAATTTGGTTCGTTTTCTGCTTGTTTTCATAAACATGACAAATTTGATCACGTGACAGACAAAAGTGTGCGTGTATGATCACGACATTTAAACAAATCTCTTGTCAATAAATAATAGTGTATGCGTTTGTTTGTTTCAAATAAATATACCTTATTTATTACTTTCTGAAAATTTAAACAAACACACAGGACACATTACGTCTTATTACAAAATATACTAGACAAGCCAATTAAGGAATAAGAATATATTTCAGAAAGAAACCTTACAATATTTAAGTAATAAAGTGTCATTCACATAAAAATAAATTAGATTTATCGATCGACGACGGATTGATTGACTGATAGTTGATTAATTAGCCTGTAAATAGTATTATCCATTCTTTAAGTTAGAGCAGTTGTAATTTTCATCATTATATCCAGTGAAAGGTTTTATAGGCCAGAGAGTGAGTGAATGAGACAGCAAGCGTTTGCATAGGATAGGCTTTAATCTTTGCTTATCTTCGAAGTACTGTAGACAGTATAATCGTTAAGATGATTAACAGAACACCAACTGTTATTCCAATTATAATCAGCATTTTCTGTATGAAATGAATTTTTAAAATAAGAAAAACGAAAATCAGTTAAAATAGATGAATTAGATAATTGACAGGATTGGATGATTGAAAATAACGTTTAATATTCACGGTGTTTAAACCTTAGTTATTTTGAGTATCAGGGAAATTCCTATGAGTGCATAATGTCCTACACTACTGATTAATTGGGATGAGTAGTTTGATACCAGTCATAATACCTGGTAGAGTTTAGTAGCCAGATCGAAGTACAACCATTATGTTTGTCTGGAGCAGATCATATTTGTTGTGTAGTTCCCAATGTGAAGATTTACAGGCAAAAACCAACAAACTGGTTGATAGCGAGGCAGGCAGCGAAGAAAGGACTCTAGGTGAACATAGAGAAGACGAAGGTGATGAAGATAACCCATCAACATAAACAACAGCCAGCACCACTCATCATCAACGGGAGAGACTTAACAGAGGTTGCCACCTTCACTTATATGGGAAGCAGCGTTTCAACTACAGGCACTCAGAACAGATGAAGATGTCAAAGTCAGCCAGCTCGAGTCGGAAAGGCAAGATACGCCTTCACCAACCTGAAAGCAGTTTGGAAATCTTCTGCACTCACTCAGCCAGCATTAAGAACAAGATTCGGATTCTGTTCAACACAAATGTGAAGTCAGTCAGTCCTTCTATACGGGTCAGAAACTTGCACGGCGTGTCAGTCAGGAAAAGCATTTCCAACAATTTGCAGACTTTTATCAGCAGCCGCCTCCTTCGCTGGCTCCATACTGAAGATCAAATGGCCGGCTGGCTGGTCAGAAAGAATTAGCAACAAGAAAGTCTTCAGTGGAACAAACCAACCAAGAGCCGATCGCTCAACAAATATGTAGGAAAAAGTGGAGATGGATTGGGCATACACTGAGGAGGCCATCGAATGACATCGCGCGCCGGGAAATGCCCCTAGTGGAATCCAAATGAGAAGTGACGAGTGGGTCGTTAGTGCTAGGGTAACAATGAGGCAATCGTTTAGGGAGAGAAGGAGATGAAAGATTATGGGCGATCGTGGACGCAGCTGAAGAGGACAGCAAAAAATAAACCAGAGTACAGATGTTCCACTCAGAACCCAAGGGAATAATAAATAATACCAATGTGAATTGTTGCTTCCTCTCTGGATAGCTATTTACGGTGTCAAGCAGATGACATATTGTGATCTGACTAGTTTTGTTTTCTGAAGGAAACTGTAGTGAAATTTCACATAAAAATTTGATTCTATGTATTGCCAGTCAGCTCAGTGTGGTTAACCAGAATCCGGATGTTTTGAATTGTTTCTGCTCTGTGAATTGAATCAAGCTCACTCTAATCTACTTAGTTTGACAATTTGTATCTGATCTCACAGTCATTACTTGGTATTCAGTGAATTAAATTATTTTGTCTAATTGGGTATATTGGTTAACAGAACGTAGGAATTTAACTAGATCAAGATTCAGTAGTCTTACTAAGTCAAATAATGTTGTGAGAAGCTCGGCCACTGTTATGTATTCACTTGCATGTGATCACACATTAGGGCGAGATAGGATAAAAGTATTAAAAAGTAATATGATTAGTTGGAGAGAGAAACGTTAATGATCGAATTTTTGTTCATCGGTATGATGCAGTACTTATTCCTGATATTTGAAAAATTGTGATAACAAACAAGAGGGAGTGAGGCTATATAAAGCAAGTTGGGAAGTCTTCTGCATATGTATTGTGGCGGACTGGATTATGCGTCAGACAGTGGGAAACGAGAAGACAGGGATATCCTGAACCGACATGAAGAATCTAGAAGACCTGGATTTCGCAGATGATTTATGTTTGATGTCACACAAAATCGAAGACTTACAAGCGAAAACCGACAAACTGGTCTAAGAAGCAGCAAAGACAGGACTCCAGGTGAACATAGACAAGACGGAGGTTATGAAAATAACCAACCAACAACAACAACATCAGCAGCAACATCCAGCGCCAATCACCATCAACGGGAGGGATTTGAAAGAGGTTACTTCATTCACTTATCTAGCGAGCATTGTCTCAACTACAGGAGGAACGGACGAGGATGTCAAATCGAGAATCGGGAAGGCGAGAAACACATTCATCAACCTGAAACCAATCTGGAAATCTTCCGCTGTCACTCAGCATCAACAACAAAATTCGGATTTTCAATACAAACGTCAAGTGAGTCAGTTCTTCTATACGGATCAGAAACTTGGCGGGTCACAAAGAATATTTCCAACAGGTTGCAGACCTTTATCAACAGCTGTCTTCGCTCTATACTGAAGATCAGATGGCCGGAAAGAATCACCAACAAGAAACTATGGGAACAAACAAAGCAAGATGGAGATGGATTGGACACTCGCTGAGGAGACCGCTGGGTGACATCTCGCGTCAGGCCAACGCTCGAGTGGAACCCGAAAGGGAGGCGGCGAGTGGGACGTCCAAGGGTAACATGGAGGAGATCGTGCGCAGAGGAATTGAAACAATATGGATTAACATGGATGCAAGTGAAAAGTACAGCAGAAGACAGAAGGAAGTGGAGACGTGCAGTTGAAGCCGTATATTCCACTAGGAACCCAAGGGAACAATAATAATGACAATAATGCATATGTATTAATATCATTTCGAGTAGTAAACTGTGCTCCAAGACGTTATCCAGTTATTATTACTGCATCACTGTCTGCATTATCAAACAAACTTATCAAAGACGGGATTTTATTTTTATTATTATTATTATGACTTTAAAGTTATTATATCCCGTAAAATAATATACATTAGCAAAAAATATCGAAGGCTGTGCTGATTCTAACGTAGATTATACATCTTGGTTTGCAGGGACTGGACTGGTTACAGATTTGATCACTAGATGATATCAATCAGAGAACCATTTGGAAACCTGGAAGTATTGGTTGGCTGTTTCGTCCTAGTTTGGGACTCTTCAGTAGTACACATCTACTCACTGTTTGATAAGTTTAAAGTAGTATCAACAACAGGTTATATATAGTCTTAGAGTAATTTAATATTACATGAATGATTGAAAGCTACTACACTTCATTTTACTTGGTAATATTAACAACAATACTGATTGATTCTATTAATAATGAACTCTATTCATATGCCATTAGTAATAAGAAGCACTCAATACAAATCACAGTCAATTTACAATGATCACATTAAGATATTCATTATGTTCACTGAAGATTTAATGTTTAAGCTTTGAAAAACCAATAAGAGTAGGCAGTTAATCACTGTCTTCTGCTCTCTTTCTCTCGCTGCGGGTCTCTTACACGCTAAATAACTCTCCAAATAATTCAATATTCTCAAGATCAACTGATCAACCAATACATGGAAAGCAATTACTTCTAAAATAATTATTACAACTGCCACTCATAATAATAATAATATTAATAATTTCTTAAAGATAAACTTTATTTCATAAAATTCTAATAGAAAAAGTTAAATCATTTTCAAGTGGAAAAGTTCAAGTGTTTTCTACATTAAAAATAAAAATTACTCTCCTTCAGTTTTATTAAACTAACAACCTTTAAACAATACAGGTAAAAAAATTGATTTTATTTTATTAATGCTCAGTGTTCATACTTATGTTATCAGGAAAGTAAAACACAAAATAAAACAGGATTAGAATTTAATTGGTAGATAGTGACCAGTAGTGGAATCCCAGGATGCGCATTTTGTTCTATTTGGGACTCGTCATCTGGTCACCATCCACCAGTTAAATTCTAACTACATGTCCAGACATCGTCAAGGCATCTGCACAAGAAGCCGACATGTCAAACTGAGACCGAGCACTTCGGTCCAATCAATCGAAGGGGAAAATCTAAAATTCAATTAAATAAAACAGGATTCTTAGAAAATATGCGTTTCATTGGCTCAATGGGAGAGTACTAGCTAACAGTGCACGTGGTGTTAGTTCGACTCTTCACTTAACCCGTGATAAGCTCTGTAGAAAGTGGAGGTTGGGTGTGAGACTAGCTAACAACTCCACGCAGTAAGAAACCACACTACTGCTCTTGAAACTTCAAAGCTTGAAGCCCTATATTCCATTAGGAACGTCAAGGAATAAAAGGCGAATTACAAACTCTGGATGGATAGCCAAGTGTATTTGTGGTAATCTGATATTTGAGATATTTGACACTTCACAGTCAAGTGTATACGATTCAGACTTTACTGATATTATTTGAAAACCTGACAAATAGCGTTTAAGACAGTGGAAATTTAAGATTCATGTTTTATCCTATCTTAGAAAAATCAGATGGATATCCTTGGATCCCAATCTGTGATGGCATTACCAAACTGGCTAGAATCTAGAACCCTTTGTTTCATCAAATACCAGCAAATTATTCACAGGGCTATAATACAGACATAGAATTCCTATCCAGTGGTTAAAAGATAGCTGATTGACGTAACAGTTCCACTGACACTCCGTTAGTAAAGAGCTCATTTACCAAGCTATGAGACACACTTATTGTGTGTGAAGGCTGATGAGACTAGCTAGTTGCCTAACATATGAAGTAAGTAAAGTGAGATCCAATATCTAGACTAACTGATTGAGCGCTAATAAGTCACACATCGGTGCGTCGGTGGCATAGCGGTAAGGATGCTCGCCGACCATGCACATAGTCCGGGGTTCGATCCCCGGCTGATGCACTCCTTTACCTCTCTAAACCAGAAATAAAGCTGGTGAAGAGGAAAGGTTGGGCATGAGGCTAGCAACCCATCCTGTAAAATAAACACTGCTACAGAAACTTCAAGCCACTAGCTTGAAGCCCTATGTTCCACTGGGGAACGTGAAGGAAAAAAAGTCACACATCCTCCGCCTGTTAACCATCTAAGCTAATCATTCGATGTCTTCTTCTTCGAGATTACTATTTGGTCCTTGTTTGACTTCAGTGTATATATACTGAAGATAACAGGAAATGTAACTATCCTTAATATATATGAAGTGTCCTTTACCACTACTAATTGAAAAATCGAAAATAAGACAAAGGCAGAAAGACATTGATTTGGTTATCCAGATTCAAGAAAAAACGATTTGATTATTAAGCGCCTGATTAGTAAAAAGCTCATTGAATTGTACGTTTCAGTCAAGTCAATTAAAACTCAAGGGAGAGAATAAAACAGTTCCTTTCATATATACCATCAGGCAATATTCTTTTTAGACCCTGGAAAATTAAAATTCGGTGACAATATCAAGGTATAACGTTGATTTAACAAATCAGAAGTTATCTAATATGATAAGCGTCAGTAATTGACGATGTAATAGAATATACTTAAAACCTATTTGATCATATTGTAGGCAAATTGAATAAAATATCAATAAAAGACTACAAGGAGCATTGAAGATCACTGTGATAGGCTTTAACTAGGATGCTTAACTCTTGAGAAGAACATTTTTAATGAAATAAATAATACAATTGGTTCCCTTGATAAATTTCGATAAAGAAAGGAAGACGAAATTTGCAGTATAAAATGATATCATTCTATTTCACAGGTTCTCATCAGCTGCAAACTACCTGAAATTACAATGGTTATATAAATGATAATAACATACTTTAATGTTTAAGTGGTAGTAGAGAAGAGATACTAAAAAGTGACGCATCCAAAATGAAAGCATTACAATTTTTAGTTTAAGTTTTCATCATCAATTTATACGCTTTTAAAGTTGAAAAGAGGGGGGAGGGGTAAGACAGAAAACAGAAAAAACTGATTAACAGAACAGTGTTAGCTTGTAGGTTTACATAGCAACTCCAAAAAAAACCAAAAGCGGTTACAGTTTATGAGAGATTAATATTTGTTCAGTGAGTTGAGATCACTGAATTAGATGACTAATTATTGTAATCAAAATCAAAATTCAGTTACCAAGGGAGTGAGAGGTTAATCACACTCTCCTTCTGTATGCATAATCTCATAAACTGTAACCGCTTTTGGTTTTTTTTGGAGTTGCTATGTAAACCTACAAGCTAACACTGTTCTGTCAATCAATTTTTTCTGTTTTCTATCTTACCCCTCCCCCTTCGTTTCAACTTTAAAAGCGTATAAATTGATGATGAAAACTTAAACTAAAAATTGTAATGCTTTCATTTTGGATGCCTCAATTTTATAGTATCTCTTCTCTACTACCACTCAAACATTAAAGTATGTTATTATCATTTATATAACCATTGTAATTTCAGGTAGTTTGCAGCTGATGAGAACCTGTGAAATAGAATGATGACATCATTTTATACTGCAAATTTCGTCTTCCTTTCTTTCTCGAAATAAATAATAATACTAATAAGTGATACACTTTAATGAAACAGGGGAATTCATGGCACGATATCGTGCTACCTCTGTGTAAACTCATCTATCCCTAGAAGATATCAACAAGATTTCTCAATGCATAGCAGAAATACTAATCGACTGAGAAAATGAACTGAGATATATTTCTACTCATTCAACTAAAAAGGTACAGTTCCATTTGAATTATATACTTTTTATTAGAAATCTAAATGAAATAACGCTTGAAAGTAGCCCAAAGGAAAACTAAATAATACAGTTTTACAAAATACTTGTAATGTGGGACTACGAATCCCGTACAACTAATATACTAATAATAACGATTTTCTCTCAAATTTATGAGAAACATAAAAATTGATATATTTGTCCAAACCAAGTTCACTTTTAACAGTTTGAAAAAAAATTGGGCATTGGGTATATGATATTCATTGTAATAAAGGTTTTTGTATTCCCCTATGAATGGAAAACAAAACGATATTGTTTTTACTGATGTTTCGCTATTGAATGCTGCTAATAGCTTTATCAAAGTATTATTAAACCAGAATTTACAAAATCTCCGCATATATATAACAAAGAGTTAAGAGGTGAGAAAACAGACTTAGGTCAAGTTAAAAGGAGGACATATTGAAAGTCGAAATAGCAATGAAGATCACTAAACACTGACATTAAGTATGGTCAAAAACGCATTCCGAAAACATGGACCTCAACAGTTGTCATTCCATATAGGGCAGAGACGTCAGACGATATCAGAAGAGTACTCAATCAGCTCGACATTAGAGTTTTCTTCAAAACATCAGACACACTGCAAAGCAACCTTGTTCATATAAAAGACAAAATCCCTAAAAATTCTCTATCTAATTGTGTCTATATAATAAAATGCTTGGAATGTGATGCGATATACATCGGACAAACATCGCAAGAAATCAAAATCAGAAGAAATGAACACCGCAGAGCCGCATCTGTTCGACCAGTGAGAAACCCAGTTGAACTAGAAAAGCTTGGAAAATCATCAGCCATAGGTCTACACGCTATAAAAATCAGGCCACGAAATCGACTTTGACAATATTGAAATAATCCAGAAAAACTTCAGAAATCACAAAGAACGTCTAATATCAGAAGCACTTCACATCAAGTGGAATCCAAATTGTCTGAATAGGAATGATGGACTAAAACAGAATTTGACCTGGTTACAACACCCCCCTCCTCCATGAAGTGACAAAATCAACACGAATGTTATAAGCAATAACATTATACAAACACACCCTCTTTTATAATTTTACACACTTATCAAATCCAACAGTCTACACTTGTAGTCACTTTTGTTCATAATGACGACTGCAGAACCTTAGTTGTAATAATTTTATTAGAATTTTCCCGTAGCTCTTTCAAGGCTTTGAAATGCTGGGAATTTAAAATACTTTTCTCCTTTGGGTTGTATTTTAAATTATTTTAAAGTCTACACTTGATTTTATCTTTACCAATTGGCCAATGCGGCAACGAAAAATGACCCCAGACTAACGAACGATGATCAAGTTAGTAAACTTTGTTTTGATACCATAGCAGATGTACTTTTACCTTTGTTATTTGGTTTAGTGATCTTCATTGTTATTTTTACTTTCAATATGTCCCCTTTAACTTGACCTAAGTCTATTTTTTCACTCCTTAACTCTTTGTTATATATATGCTGAGATTTTGTAAATTCCGGTTTAATAATACTTTGATAAAGCTATTAGCAGCATTCAATAGCGAAACATCAGTAAAAACAAGATCGTTTTGTTTTCCAGTCATTGAGGAATACAAAAACCTTTATTATAATGAATAGAAAATTGATACATTAAAATGTTTAGAAAAATGTGTGAGTAAAAATTTAAGAACCTTTTCGACTGATTAAATTAGAAACAATAGATACTCCCACAATTAAGTGTGTGTTTAATGGGAGAGGGTATTTTGTAATCCTTAGCTTCAGCAAGCTGCCAAACTTTAGATTAATTAGTTTAACACACCACTGGTCAATGTGATTTTTTTGATTTTTGATTGTAATTTAAAATCTATGATAAGAATGTGTGAAGTGTTCATTGTTATAACGTAAGTGATAAAGTTACTTCAGTGATTCAATAACAAGATACTCACCAACCACGTAGGAGCTGTAGGTTCAGTTCCCAACCGACAGACTCCTAACTCTCACCTAATTCACTAGCGCCTAGTTAACCCGGAAAACATGAAGGGTTGCGTATGAAGCTAATAACTCCACTTCGTATAAACAACTCCGCTGTTACTGAAAAGTCATACGCTGGAGTCCCAAGAAATGGGTAAAACAGCGAGTTTACTGTATGAAAGAACCGTAGATATGTTCCATTCGTAACAAAATTGAAGACTAAGTGCTTAAATGTCAGCAAATATATCCAAAGGAAAAGGACAGTGCCAGAGAGAAACTGACTTGCTGAGAAACTTTCACAGCATAACAGATAATACACTTAAAATTAGACAGCACTTTCGCCCTTATTCCACACAGCTATGGTTACTAATCTTTATATATTTGAACAGAATCAACAAGCATTGACAGAATAGAATAATATGCTTGTTAGCATGACTGCTGCATGTTACAGTAGAACTGGGTTTCACATAATCACTGTCTTCTAAATCAGTGTTTGATTAGTCTAAGTGTAAAAGTTTAAATTTTAATGTGTGTTTGGCATTAAAACAATTAGATCACAGGGTATTAATTTTTTATTTTATTTTACTTCAGTACGTCGGTGGCACAGCGGTTAGGACACTCGTCGACTAGACACATGGCCCCGGATTCAGTTCCTGGCCGACGCACACCTGATATCAATGGTCGGCTTGCAAAATTTGGGCTACCGATATAACATGCTGAAAATTCCATAGTTGTACCAAAAAATGCTGTGTGGAATCAAGATATATTAAAAAAAAGTCGTGGCAACGGAGCTCACAGAGACGTAAGTGTAGGTTATCATTAAGAAATGACGAATCCCTTACCCTAAGACACAAGATGCTTCATATTGCTGACTAAATGATATGAGTAGTTTGATACCGCTGATATCAACCAGTCGTGCTTGCTAGCTAGATCGAAGTGATTTAAACACCGGACAGAAGTCTCATTCATTTAGGGCTAATCAGATCAGCAGTGTACTCCATTTGACTCAGTTCAGAGACCCGAATCATTTCAAGCTACCTTAGAAAATGATTAGTAACAAATTTTTTGTTATCTGCCATGCAGTTGGAATGAAACAACTTTAACTATACAGTATGAAGTAATAGGAAAATTCTCTCAACAATAAATCCTCATATTCACCCCTCCTTTATATTTTAATGACTTCACTGTAAAGACAGATGAACAGGATTATTTGGGAATGTAACACTTTTCAATGGAGAAGTTTCACTTTCTTTTCACAGTCACAAGCAAATAAGCTTTACGATGGAAGTTTACATCAGTTATCAGCTGTCTATATTAGGTTATATTTTAAACAGTGATAAATGACTGAAGTTAGCTCGTGTGAGGAAAAATGAAAAATCATATTATCTTCACCGCATGACCTTTCTATGGTTGAGGACTGAAAATAATGCCTAAAAAGATATTGTTCAGGTAAGAAAGATCACTTTGTGACTGTGTGAATTGAATTTACAGGAACAGAAATCTGAACAACAATTTTCAACAGTTACAGCCACTTCACCAATAGTCATTCATTCATACCACCTAGTAGTCCATATCTTGTGTCCATTCAGTTGGAGCTTTGGAGCAAAAAATCAATAAATAACAGCTCCATTATACGTGTTATTTAAAAGACTGATATCGATTGTATATTCCTAGTATCAGTGATTTATTCTAAGCATTAGTCACAGGATTATCTGGTCATATTCACAGTTAGCGAAATACAATTTCCGGTGTGATAACTTATGCGTCAGTGGTTCAATGGTAG